>LNAC01000319.1:1810052-1930506 GCA_002007465.1 Ailurus styani | reverse complement strand
ATATATATATATATATATACCTGATGATCTTTTATATAACAGTAATGAGATTTCCAGGCAGAAAGTTAAAGTGTCAATTGGCTCTTAATAGTTGCATTGATAAGGTACAAGAAAGAGATGTGATAAAGAACTGATAAGCTTGAAAGTAAAGGAATACAGAGACCAAGATTTGATATAACCAACCAACCAACCAACCAATCAACAACAACAAAAACTGTGTTTCAATGCCAGCCTCTCAAACCAGTGAAAGCAAATCCAGAGCTCTGTCAGAAAGACATGCCTCAACATAAACATCAAACTGAGGATATGCTAGAAGGTCCTTATGAAAATATTTCAAATAATTCAGCTACAACCTGAAAGACTCTCTAGGCTAAATAAAAGAGCTTCTAGAATTCTTAAAGGTATTGTCTCTAAACAGCTTGACACACCCAAAGTAACACAGATTAAGTCTTGAGGGAAAAAACGGGCTTCAGACAAAGTCATGGGTGTGGTTTTATTGCACAGAGAGGATATAAAACAGATTCAGAAAAACCTATAGTTTTTAAGGGAGCTTTATAGGGGAAAGTGTCACTGCCTAGATTAAAACAAAAGGAGGTTTTTCATGTTTACAAAAGCATCTGTGCCCCAACTTCCTACTACTTTGTATTTCTTAGAAACTTTATTCTGCTTTCCCATGAATTATTTTCTCTCTTTTCTAGACTCATGACTTTACGACTTTAGAAAAATAAAAATGGAGGTTAAGATTTGTCACATTTATAAAGCAAGTCATTAGCTATATTAATAGGATAGGTAAAAATACTACATTAGCAGTGGGGTGGCGATTAGAAAAGACAGTCATAAATAAGTGAATAAATGAAAGAATGAATACGTTTTGGGAATATCATAGAATTTAGTATGGCTAGACCATGGATTATTTGGATTAGGATTATTTGGTTAGGAATGCCTTAGAAAGTATAAACGTGTGAGATTAGTAAAGATTAAAAAGAAGATATACAAATGGCTAACAGACACATGAAAAAATGTTCAACATCAGTAGCCATCAGGGGAGTACAAATTAAAATCACAATGAGTGTAAAAGCTTACACCAGCTGGAATGGCAAAAATTAACAAGACAGGAAACAACAAATGTTGGCAAGGACTTGGAGAAAGGGGAATTCTCTTACATTGTTGGTGGGAATGCAAGCTGGTACAGCCACTCTGGAAAACTGACAGTAGGGAGGTTCCTCAAGACATTAAAAATAGAGGCTACCCTATGACCCAGCAACTGCACTACTAGGTCTTTACCCCAAAGATACAGACGCAGTGAAAAGTAGGGGCATATGCACCCCAGTTTTCATAGCAGCAATGTCCACAATAGCCAAACTGTGGAAGGAGCTGAGATGTCCTTCAGCAGATGAATGGATGAAGAAGATGTGGTTCATATATACAATAGAATATTCCTCAGTCATCAGAAAGGATGGATACCTATCACTTGCATCAACGTGGATGGAACTGGAGGGGATTATGCTAAGTGAAATAAGTCAAGCAGAGAAAGATAATTATCATATGGTTTCACTCATATGTGGAACATAAGGAATAGCATGGAGAACCACAGGGGAAGGGAGGGAAAACTGAATGGGAAGAAATCATAGAGAGAGACAAACCATGAGAACTCTGGACTCCAAGAAACAAACTGAGGGTTACAGAAGGGGGTGGGGGTGGGGGAATGGGTAACTGGGTGATTGGTACTAAGGAGGGTATGTGTTGTGATGAGCACTGGGTATTACATACAACTAATGAATCGCTGAACACTACATCAAAAACTAATGATGTACTATATGTTGGCTAACTGAACATAAAAAATCTTTTAAGTGGAAAAAGAAGTAACAACATAATGTATAAGATGAAGAGCCAATGAATGTTTTCAACATGTATTTTAAAGTTTTGACATGGTCATATCTATATTTTAAGATGAATATCCTTGTAGCATTTCACAGACTGCATTCGAATGGGGAGAATGATAATTGATAGAGATATTTCAATAGCCTTTCTCTCTCTCTCTTTTTATATATCTAGGTACCTAGCCACTCAGCCATTCCTTCATTCATCCATCCATTTGTCTATCTATCCTCCCATTCCTTGAGAACCTATTTTAGAGCAGGCACTGAAGTCAGTGCTGGGCATACAGAACTAAAGATAGTCTCTACCATCAAGAAGTGCAGAGTCTACTATGCTAGATAAAAAAGCACAAACAATTACCATGCATAGTAAGAGCTGTAATTAGTATATATGATCCAAAATGTAGGATCAACAAAGACTTCCAGGGCGCCTGGGTGGCTCAGTGGGTTAAAGCCTCTGCTTTCGGCTCAGGTCATGATCTCAGGGTCCTGGGATCGAGGCCCGCATTGGGCTCCCTGCTCAGCGGGGAGCCTGCTTCCCCCCCTCTCTCTCTGCCTGCCTCTCTGCCTCCTTGTGATCTCTCTCCCTCTGTGAAATAAATAAATAAAATCTTTAAAAAACAAAAAAACAAAAAAACAAAGACTTCCAAAAGGATTCAGTGTTTTTAGGTGATGCAGTAGAGAAATGAGTACCTGCTCAACATTCTAGGCAAAGGGAATAGCATATGCAAAGGAAAAAGATCATGACTCATTCCAGGAACCTAAAGGCCACTATAATTAGATGATTAATGTGTATGAGAAATAGAAAGGAGCTCAGAAAGTAGCACGGTCATATAAATAAAGGCCCTGTTTATGCTATGACAACAATTTTGACGCTTGTCTTTAAGCACTGGAAAATCATAAAAGGACTTTATACGTGGGAATGTATATGATCACACTTATGTTCTGGAATGATAACTTAGGCAGGATTGTACTGGATCAAATGGAAGAGTCAAGGCTGAGGGCAAAAGGACTAAGCATTAATCTCTTGAAGTGGTCCCAGAAAAAAAATGATTTTTTTTAACACTTTTCAGAGATAGCTATAAACAGAGAATGCAATGGAGGCACCATTCAATCCCTGATTCAGCTAATAAATAATAGGTAATAAAAAAGGAAATGAAAGTCCTTCCAAATCACTACTCTTCCTCCCTCCGGATAATTAATATAGAAGTAAAGGCATTACCCTTGAGATTTTCTAGAAAGAGGCAATCATCAGTTCGAAAGTGATATCATCCCTCTCTGCCTTAGGTACGAGCAAAGCAACATAATTTTTGTACAGTCAGACTAACAACATTGTCATCTACTAAACCAGTACATTTCATGAAGATAAATATTAACACCCAAATATTTTTTTTGATGAGACATCAGTCATAATTCTGTGTATTGTCAATACTACCAAAAGAGGAGTTCTTTATTCCCTTGACCAGGCTCTGTTGTTGCGGCAATGTCAACAGATCAAGGCACACTGTAGATATTTATATTCATTGATTTACACTGACAGAAGCAATGTCGACAGGAGAAAGGCATGGGTGATATCCCAGAGGTTCTCAAGCACAGAGACTATAGTGATATATTTACCAAAACCAAGTACCTTTCATTCGTATCCCTTTCACTCCTATAAACAAGTTCCTGCATAATTTATTAAATGATGTGAGCTTACAGCCCTGATAAACCAGGACCACACAAGGCTGGAATGCCTGGTCCCTTTAATTATCCCATGATGACGGGAAGTTCTGGTATCCTGAGAAAACTACCTTGGTACGTATGCTGCCCTTTCTGGGTGATAATACTAAATCTAATCAGTTCTACCAGGTGTGGTATGCCAGTCATATGATGCTTCTGTGCTCAAATTAAGACAGGATGATCAGTCACCTCTCACTATCCCTTGTAGATACCAGCTGCTGTGTAGCTGACCTGTTTGTTCTCTCTTGTCCTTGAACATTTTTGTTCTTTTTTGCTTGTGTCTACTTATTTCTAGAACTTTGTACACTAGTGAAAATTCATCCTATATGTTTTCCCCCTTTTTGATATTTACTCAGCATCTTTTTGAAAGATAGGAAAGAGGTAATAGGTTTGACTGAAATGTACGAGGTAGAATCAAGATAACACTGTGACCAAACTGATGTGGCGGTTGAGGGAGAACAAGAAATCTGGGTTGATGTCTAGAGTTCCTGCCTGTATGACTGAGTGGTCATCTTTCATCAGGAAATCTAACAGATTTAATTTTAAAGGAATTATTGTGTCTAAAAAGTTTGTGGGACATCCAAAATGAAAATGTCCCATAAAGCTGCTGAACACACTGCTATAGAAATGGGGAGATTTTGCTACAACATGGATTGCTAAGTATGGATGTGAAAACTATATCTCAGTGAGTCTTTAAAAGAAAGGCAGAGGAGGGGAGTGGGAAATAGAAAAAGAAAGGAAGAGGTCCTTGGGCATACAAACAAATAAGTGAGAAAAAATAAGGGAGAGTCTTTGAAAGAGAAAAAAAAAAGGAGATTAGTGCTAGGCCCTTTCTACTTCAGTACAAATATTCAGTTCATTTACTTAGTGACTCAGTATGTCAAGGTCTGCCTGAGATTAATAAAGGACCCCACATGTACCAGTGTTAGATGGACAATGGCAGCAGAAAACAAAGTTCTGGCCTTGGATAAAGTAGAGGGTAGACAACAGAAGCCCATCAAACATAATTAGGGTTATTATAGACTGTGCTTTAAATTTGCTTTCCCATATCTAATTATGAAATGTACCCCAGTGTCAGATGGGCTCTCCATGAAGTAAAGGCTAAGACAAAGATAAGAGTGCAACAAAATTATGAAGAAGTAATATCTGTGAAAGATAAATGGGGAGAAAGCAGTAATGGGCAGGAAAAGCCTTCAATCTGTGATGCAGGTCTGACACCTGTGAAAAGAAATGGGGGTGGGAGGTGGGAGGGAAGAAGGAGAATTGAGCAAGTGAGCCTCAGTTTGTAATGCAAACTTGACAAAGTCTTAGCCAACCCAGCAGGAAGGCAAGATGACTCTTTAGAGGAATCCTCCAAGGGCAGAAATGACCAGGCACAGGTACCCTTGCCATGTTCAGTCACGGACTGCAGGCACAGTGAGGTTCTAATGCTCCAGGGGGATCCTGGAAATGCTGCAGAAGGCCTCTGGAGGCTAACTCCATTCCTGGCAGCTGGACCACTTAGTTTCTTGAAGGGATACTGAAGCAGTGCCCTTCCAACGGGTCTACAATACCCTCACTCTCAGCATTGTCCTGGTTAGGATCAGTTACATTTTTATCTTGCTCTAAACCATCATATCTGAGCCTACTGTTTTCTCTACTTATCCATTGTCTCAATGGGTTGTACAGATGAAGTCTGATGCTTTAAGCAGAAACAAATCCTCTAGCTAGAATTTCAAGTCTAATTAAAATGCACTGTAGGGATTTCTTATTCCCTGGCATTTCAATTAACCCGAGAAAGCATCAGTTCAGGTAAGAATCCTGATTAAAATGCAGTAGATTCCTGGACCTCAAATCAGTGCTTTCTGTCTGTTGGTTTATTTCCTAATGGATGTGTTGGTAAAGTCCTTTAAAACTAAGATGGTAGCCAGTATAAGAAGACAGGCTCAACATAGGAAAAGAGGACAATATACGATTTCATGGTTCTTTATTCCACTGTAAGCAAGCTCCTAAAGTATACCTCTGTATATTGTAATCTATGTGCAGCATTATACCTTGCTGCTTCTTGGCTGGCTGGCCTCACCTGCTTTAGATTAGGACAGATGTGTTTAATTTGAATCTAACTATGTTTTATGATTCCATCTGCAGTTTATGGCAGACTCAGGCAAATTAAGTTGATGCTGATTTGCCTTTTGGCAATAGAATGAAGCAATTATTTTTCCCAGGGGCAAGAAATCATTGCAGACTAAATTTAACTTCCTGTTTGCCTGGTCTTTCTCCCATTCTCCAGGGTTCTGCTTGGAGTGGGACCATCCTGTCTAAATCCAATGTCCATCTCATTCTTCTCACTGGCCCACCACCTGTTGCTAGTCAGCTGTTCAAGGTGATTCAAGGATTGTCTTATTTCATCTCATTATTAACGTGCAATCCATGATCATTTAGCCTGGATAGCAAAGTATATAGGCATCTATAACACAGCATGTAGCACAGCAGAAGACAATGTAAAATCTCCTAAAAACCTAAAATCCCTAAAAACCACCGAAAAACAGTGGTTGTGTTTTGTTTTTTCTGTGACATTAGTATACAACTATGCAACTTTTTTTTTTTTAAGATTTTATTTATTTGACAGAGAGATCACAAGTAGGCAGAGAGGCAGGCAGAGAGAGAGGAGGAAGCAGGCTCTCTGCTGAGCAGGGAGCCTGATGTGGGGCTCGATCCCAGGACCCTGAGATCATGACCTGAGCTGAAGGCAGAGGCTTATCCCACTGAGCCACCCAGGTGCCCCCAACTATGCAAATTCTAATGCCAAGTAAAAGAGAAAATCCTATGTTGGCCCTACTCTGAGAATCAGGTGAAAAGAACAGCTAATTTTTCTCATGAATGTTTAAATTCTCAGATATTTATGCATTCTGTTTTCTTTACATGTTAGTGCCCTTTTCCCATTCACAGATCAGAGAATCGCTGACTCATTCATCATGTATTGATACTCCAGGAAGCACAGCAGAGGCTGGGAAGACAGATAAGGTTCCAGCACCCTTAGAAGATTCTATTATAGTGGAGGGAATGCAAAATGAAAAACTAACCACTAAGTAAGCAATGTATTGGTCACTGTAATAAAAGCCATAGAGAGGGGGGTACAAGAGGAGCCCAGAGTGGTGAGAAAGGCAGTAAAAGAACTGGTTACTTAAATAAGCAGACAAGAAATGCTTCTCTGAGGAGGTTGTCACTGGAGCCGAAAACCAAAAGATGAACAGTGCCAGTCACGTTAAAACCTAAGGAAGTCTTTTAGGTAGGGGGATAGCAAATGTATGGTCCTACTGATAGGCAAGAGTAATGAATTCAAGAAATGGAAAGGAGGCCAGTGCATTTGGGACACGGTAACAAAATGTCACTAAATGTTTTTTGTCAGCAACACAATTTGAGTAGCAACCAACTTATCATTTAAAACCCCACATTTGACTGTTTGCCCTCATGATAATCAAGAGCATTTCTGCCAAGCCTATTCTTAATATGTATCAAACATCTACTGAAAATATATTATTGTATTTACATGCTAAGTGTTCTGATGTATTTGTATATTGATATTTTTTACATATTAATATATCTATGTCATACTGTTAATGTATTCATGTATCTACATGGTAATGTAAATATACCAATAATTAATTTGGATGAATGCATGCCTCTCCATTTTCTATGTTCCTTTAATAATGCTAGAAGTCACCCTGCCCTCTCTCTATTTCTGCAAAAAAAATCTGTATACCAGTATAAAATTAAAAACAAAAATTAAAATGGCAACATGTCACTCAAATATGTTACTTCACTAATACAAAATATTATTTCATTTCTTCAGTATTTCCCCACACTAAATGGGAAGGATATTGCCATACCTATTCATATATGGGAAAGTAAAACAGCGGTCATGTAAAGTCATGTTTCACAACTATGACATTCAGGCCTGTGTATTACAACCTCATCTTCAGTTTATTGCTCTCCCATAACTTGGTAGCTATACTCCTATCATTTCACTTACAAACTGAAAGAAAATAAAAGCTTTGTCTTCAACCGCACAAATTAGAATGTTAACCAATCTGTAAACAGAGTACTTGGCAAAATGAGCCAATTGTAGTATACAAGTGAGCAATAACTCTAGTTAAAATGAAATAAATTTCATGAGAATTTGCATACTTGACCTGGTAAAACTCACAGAAAATGTTAGCACCCTTATGACTTACTGCCAGTGAAATTATGCACAACAAAATAAATGTCACTTTTTGAATCAACAACAGGCCTCTCAATCTAGTTTGGGACTTCCTGAGAGACCATTTGTGTTGAAAATACACAACAAATGTACAACAAATGTTCTAATGAGTTTGATGCACAGAATTTTATTTTAAAGACTTCTTTCATAAACTAAAGCTTATGAGTACACCCAGTTTGAATTTCAAAAAAATAGTTTAAAAAGGCTTGATCACTTTGTTAGCTTCATTTGTGCTTTCAAAATAAATTCTAACCCCTATTTCAGACGATTACTTCAATTAAGAGGAAGAGAGAAGGAAATAAGATAAAAATGCCAATAAGAATAAGTTTGTCTGCATTGATAGGATCTGCCATTTTATTGGAAAATCATTGAACATACTTGCAATAAAAGGCCACCTAATTCTACACACTGATGGCCACAGGGCCCCAAAATGACCATATTAAGCTATGAAAGACATAAATCTAATGACTAAATGAAGGAACTTCTTTGACTCTGAGCCACACTAAGGCTAACTTAAAGCATATTATCTCTCAGTTGATAGCCAGTGGTTTATCGCACTATTTCTAAAGACATTTTTCTTTTTAGATAATGTTTTAAATTCTAAGGGAATATTGAAGAGAATTAGAAGAAAATTAGCAAAAATTGTTGAGTATTGACAACGTGAATTTTGCATCCTTTCACATAGCTTCAATCAAGGCTGACTGTATGAAAAGACAAAACTATTTCGAGCTCTACATTTTGAAAGAAAATCTGGGCATATTTTGTACTTTAAAACACTCTGGAGAGTCCCTTAAAATAACAAAATCTAGAGTTTTTAGAATTGAAAGGGACATCAGAAATGATCTAACCCAGTGGTTCTCAAACTTTGCTATAAATTACAATCACTGGGGAGCTTTTCAAATTCCTGATGCCCAGTCCAATTAAATCAGAATGACTGAGGATGGAACCCAGCCCTCCACATTTTTGAGAACTTATCCAAAGATTTCAATTTATTAAAAAAGAAGAAAAAGAAATAACAAAGTGAGGAAGGAAAGAACGAGCAGACAGAAGAAGGAAAGATGGAAGAAAGAAAGTTTGTATTTTTCTACTTTCATTTGACAGGAAAGCAAATGAGAAAAACATTTAACTAGCTTTCTTGGTTGGCATACTATGATTATGAAAAAAATCATTTACAGGAAAGTAGAATTGGCAATTTAAAAAAAAGGTACACAGTATATTAGGGAAATTAGAATAGATACTACTTAATACTTACATGTACTGAAATCCTATCAAATAATTAGCTGAAACTTTATAAATTACCAGAAAATTGAACCATACAGAATTCTCAAGTATCGGTGACTATATTGTTTCTACCTATGAAGAATATCCATCTAGTCATTCAATTAGTATTTACTGAAGCCCATCTATCCTCCATTAAAAATGATAATTACTACACATACTATTGGGCTTCTGATAGACAATTACCTGTTCTCTAGAGTTTAAGAAAAGACACAAAGAAATTGACAGGTAGTTACCACTGCATGTTGGGGCTATGAAAAAGAAAACTGTGGGTGCCAAAGGAGCACAAAAAAGGAACACCAAACTCAGAACTGTGATTTAGGAAGACTTCCCAGAAGCAAGTGATCTCCAAGTCAAGGCCAGAGAACAGGTGGAAACCCACTAGGCAATAACATGGGACAAGAGACTGGAAGCAGAGAGAAAAGTATCCAGAGATGCAGGGAGCAGAGGCAGAGCATGTGTTTAAGAAACAGGAAGAAACTCACTTCAGCTGCGAGAGGAGCAAACAGAAATGGCAAGAGGCAAGGCTGAAGAATATAGAGTACCCAGAACACTCAAAAGGAGTCTGGCCATTCCTGAGCAGAAAGGACAGCCATTTAAGGGTGCAAAGCAGGAGGGTTAACATGATTTGGACTTCAGATAACTCACCTTACCTGTAGTGTGAAGAATGGATTACAAGGAGGCAAAATTTAAGGGTGACAGATCAGTTAGGAAGTGGCAAATGTTATTCTGGCACAAGGGACTGCTGGCTTGGATTAGAATTCTAACCACAGAAATGAAGAGAAGTAGATTCCAAAAGATATACTGAGAGACAAAATTTATGGGTCTAGTGGTTGAAAGGAAAGAGAACTAAAAAATGAACTCACCTATCAAAATTCAACAAAAAGTTCTGTCTTTCATTTTGTTGGAAAACATGATCTAAGGAGCAAGTCTAGGGATGGTGGTAAAAGGAGATGAGAGATTCCATTTTGGAAATGCTTGGACTGAAGTGCCTATAGACGTTCACTTGGAGATACTCAGTCAGAATTTGGTACTATGCACTGGAACCTGGGGAGAAAGGTCTGGGCTAGAGATAGATAAATTAACAGAGTTGATTTTTTAAATCATGGGGATATAAACAAAATTTCTGAGAAGAGTGTTTGGATACATGGTCTAGAAACCATATAAACTTGCAAACTCTCTACACTATAAATTCTCTGAAGTTCAGAATCATTTCAATTTAGGATATTCTCCCCTATGCCAAAGATTAGTGCCTGGTATATAGTCAGTGGTATCCAAATAAAATGTTATCCAAATACAAATCGGGTGGGAGACAGAGTTTGGAAATGTATTTAAAATGGCAGAAACGTAGGGCCACTTGGGTGGCTCAGTTGGTTAAGCATCTGACTCTTGACTTGGGCTCAGGTCAGGATCTCAGTGAGATCGAGCCCCAGGTCTGCTCCGTGCTGGGCATGGAACCTGCTTGAGATTCTCTCTTCCTCTGCCCTTCCCCCATCCTCCCTCTCTTAAAAGAAATAATAAAATGGCAGAAACCTAACAGGTGCTAATGAGAAGCAACTACTAAAAAGAAGAGGTTAGGGTGCCTGGGTGGCTCAGTGGGTTAAAGCCTCTGCCTTCGGCTCAGGTCATGCATGATCTCAGGGTCCTGGGATTGAGTCCCACGTCGGGCTCCCTGCTCAGTGGGGAGCCTGCTTCTTCCTCTCTCTCTCTGGCTACCTCTCCGTCTACTTGTAATCTCTCTCTCTCTCTCTGTGTCAAATAAATAAAATCTTTAAAAAAATAAATAAATAAAATTTAAAAATATTTTAAAAAATAAAATAAAAAGAAGAGGTTAAAGTTTAGTAGAGAGAGAATACTCAGAATGGTAGGGAGTCCAGAAAAAAAAAAAACATCACCAAGAGGCCTCAGAAAAAAGATGGACAGAAAACACTAAGGGCTCAGTTGAGTTTGAAAACAACTGAAAGGGGCGCCTGGGTGGCTCAGTGGGTTAAAGCCTCTGCCTTCGGCTCAGGTCACGATCTCAGGGTCCTGGGATTGAGCCCCACATCCGGCTCCTTGCTCAGTGGGGAGCCAGAATCCCCCTCTCTCTCTGCCTGCCTTTCTGCCTACTTGTGATCTCTCTGTCAAACAAATAAATTAAAAAAAAAAAAAGAAAAAAGAAAACAACTGATAGTGGTGACAAGTACCCAACTAGATATCTGCTTTGAGGTCAACACCTGGATATTCGCTAGAAGTAGAAGACCAATCCAGGCATGGGTTTCATCAGACAGGTGTAGAGACAGTCAACAGAGCAAAAGAGTGACACCTGGTTGCTTCTGTTTCTTTTGAAAAATGCACAAGATAGTTTACTGAATTTTATGTTCTAAGATTATGTATATTTACAATTATGCAAAAATGAGAAACCCAGTCAATTGTTCTTTCACAGAATATTTCAGTTCTTCAGTTGACAGCAAAGGACAGACTAAAAGAATTTGGCTGCTGTATATAAATAACACAGTACATCATGATGGTAACACTTAGCCCATCAATCCTTGTCAAGAATACAAACTCGCACTGACCATAAAAACAATCAGGTGATACAAAGAAGATAAAATTTAGTGCCATGTCCAACTGTGGAAGTTTCACATTGCCTTCTTACTTAGATCTTAAATTGTCAATTTTGCCTCTTCTAAATGTAAAGCTGCTCAGCCACAGATTAAAAATAACCTCCAAGGAAAACCAGTTGAAAACAAATTGGCTAACATGATCACTTATGAAACATGGGTACCCAAAGAAAGAACAGGACATTTTGTTAATCATTGGATAACCCATTTTATCATGTTTTTCAGGCAGAAAGGATATGTCATGTTAAAATTACAGAAAAAAAATTGTAAAGTCTAATTGTGTTTTATTTAGAACCTTGTTTGAAAAAGTCACAATTTAAGACAACAGTGGAATGACAGTTTCAAACTACAGTATGTAAAAGCTGAAGGAATATTTTTCACTGTTCTAAGTGAAGTCACAACTATTTATTGCCAGATGTTTAAAGTAGTCAATCATGTCATTACATAACATGTTTATAAACTGTATACAAAACCTGACTGCATTATGTTTACCCATTTGGAGGCTGGAGAAAAAAAAAATCACAAAAATTAAAACACGTCCTCTTCCAACTAAAAAAACCAATAGACACGTATTTAATTTATGGAATGGAAGTCATATTTTAAAAGTCAGATTTATCTTTTGATTAATTTTTGTATAAAGTGAATGATTTCATATTCACCTTTTATATTTAATATTTTCACATGAAAGCAACACTTTATAAAATAGTTGCTGAATGCTCTAATTTCATATAATGTATACATTTTCAGAATTTAAATCTTTTTATTCACAGCCAACAGTCTTAGGGAGCAGAAACGTAAATGCCTTGGGTAGGCCACAATCTGTAGACATGCTTACTAATAAACAGAACACACTAACTCTTTAATTCTTTTAACAAACATGGAATATCTTATTCAGATTTAATAATTATATGGCCATTGTGTTTTCCTAATGCCAGGAAGTTCCTGACAAGGAAAGATAGCTGAGCATTTAACTCAGTGGAAGTCAGAAATTATGGGTGTTCTTGCAATCTTCTTGGTTTTCAACAGGTATTGGTTTTTGCTGTTAGCACTCCAATTTGCATCATTATAGGGAACAGTCTGATTGTAAGGAGGGAAGCAAAGTGCCCTTTCTTTAGGACTTCCAGCCATCTTAATGGAACTCCATTCAGAATATTAGTGTTTTTATACTGAAAAGAGCACAGAGATACTTAGGAAGCTAGACTATGTTACTCTTCTGGCCTACCGAATAGAAATGTGACTTGCTAAAAGGAAGTCATTAAGTAAAGAAATGGACAACTGAGAGAAATTAAACACATTAAAAAAACCCTTTGCCTCTATTCTATCAGTGGTCTCCATGCTTCATTGGGTCACCCACTGTGAGTCCTTACTGGGTATTCAATCTCTGTATCCCTCCTATCTCCGTTTCTGTGATCATTTGATACTCACCAGCTCCTTCCAATCCCTGAACCAGCGCTGATCAGAAAGGAAGAATTTTCTGTAGCCCTAGCCTAATAAAGCTCAGAACCCAGCATAAGTATATCACAGCTATTAGTCAGGTTCTGACCTTGTTTGTCTTTCCCTTTTCTCATTGGTTTAATTACTGTCTATGCAATTTTGTTAATGACTCAAAGATGGGTGGTATCCAGTGCAGTTTAGGATAATCTGGATAAAATCTTCAGGCTACATAAACTACTGGGAAACCCCTGCCCCAAGCCCCCCATATAGCTTCCTTTTGGCATAACTGTCTTGGTGATGTAACTATAGGACTAAAATCGGGCACCCTTTTCCTAAAAAAATTTCTCTGATACAAATTAGCTGCTGCTCAAATTTCCAAATTTCATATACTCATGAATTCTTCTACTCCATCACTTAGCTGAACTGTTAGAACATTTTATTATTTTATAATAATATTAGTTAACATTTTTTGTGGCTTAACTATGAGCCAAACATTGTACTAAGTGCTTTATGACTATTAATATCTTAATCCTTATAGTATTCCTATCAGAAAATTTGCTGATATTAATAAGATTCATTTTACATATGAAAAAATGGAAACTTACTAAAGTCGCAGAATTTACCAAAAGGCATAGAATAACAATGGCAAAGTGAGATTTACACACGGGCAACATGGCTTCAGAAACAAGAAACTATGCATATTTGGATGGTTTCCCTTGCCCCTATTATCCCCTTCACCTTCTCTCTTCACCTCTTCAAGTTCTTCATCTTTTTCACGTTCTTTTTATTCTCTGACTAGCGGCCAATTATTTAGTATGGTTGTATGTTACCCACCTTTCATCCTTTGGATAACTAATGCTTTTAGTTATTAGTTAGTTAGTCACGTGCATAGCTGATCCTCCTTTTCTTAAAGGGGAATAGTTCTAGGTTCCAACCTGCATTAACATAGCTGTCTCCCTTAGAATGAACTTTTTCTCCACTGTGGATAATGCTTACTACAGCTGAAAGCAATGGTAGGCCTTTGATATCAGGTCAGATACTGGAATAGACCATGCTGCAAAAAATATGCTATGATGATATATTGATTCCTTATGATATATTTATTCCCTAATATATAAATTATTAATTAGATAAATATCTAGAGCCTGAGTATTATAAAAGAAATTCATCTATTATACCCAATCTTACTTGGAAAATTATGTGGATGACCAAAGCATATGAATCATCATTTGAGTCAAGGACAGCAAATCCTAGAATAAGATCTGATCCTTAATAGACTCAAAATATATCTGGGGAGATAATATCATACATATATTTAAAGGAACTTATATATATGCTCTCTTATAAAAAAATGCAGTGATGGCAATCACATGAAAATAACAAAATACCTGTGACAGAAATACAGCCTAAGGTAGCACATCTCAGTAAAAATTGAACTAGAAAGAGTTTACTATCCCTCCTATTGAATGGCATCTGACACCTGTAAATCAGTAAATCACTAAAACAGTTTTGGGAATAAGGAATGACTTCTGGACTAAGTGGCAAATTACTACTTTTTTTCAGTTGTGAAGAATACTTGAAGCAACAGAGTGAGGTGTGCATTTTATCTGTGTAAACACCAATCCTCTTTGAAACCATGTTATGCTGACAAGGTAAGATTATAGTCAACTTACTTAAAAGAATAAAATGACTCAGTATTGAAAACTTAAATCTAACATACAGATTTAAAGTAACATGGTGAACAATTCAGAAACTGATATCGCTATCATCCTAATTATGCAGTCTGCTACTCTGAAACTTTTTTTCTTTTCCTCCTAGGGTTTAAGATAAAAATGACAAAACCTCTGTTTCACTGAGCATGTACTATGATCCAAGCACTTTTACTGTTAGAAAAAATCAATTGCCTCTAGTTGAGAAAACTGGATAGCCACATGAAAGAGTAAAACTGAACTCCCATACACAAAAATCAACTCGAAATGAATTAAAGACTTGTGTGTAAGATCTAAAGCCATAAAACTCCTAGGAGAAAACAGAGAGGGTAAAGATCCTTGGCATACATCAGTCCTGGCAATGGTTTTGGGTTTCATACCAAAAGCAAAGGCAACAAAAGCAAAAATAAACACGTGGAACTACATGCATCAAATTAAAAAGCTTTTGCATGGCAAAGGAAACCATCAATAAAGTGAAAAGGCAACCTACTAAATAGGAGAAAATATTTGCAGATCATGTATCTGACAGTAGGTTACCATCCAAAATGTATAAAGAGCTCATATGACTCAATAATAAACATATAGTCTGATTAAAAATAGGAGGAAAATCTGAATAGACATTTCTCCAAAGAAAACATACAAATATCCAACAGGTACAGATAAAGACACTCAACACTCCTCATAATCAGGGAAATGCAAATAAAACCAAAAATGAGATATTACACTTTATACTTGTTAGAATGGCTATTACCAACAGACAAGATAAAATATGTGCTGGTGAGGATGCGGAGAAAAGGAAAACCTTTTATAATGTTGGTGGGAATGGTGTTCCAGCCACTGTGGAAAAGAGTATGGAGATTCTTCAAAAAAATCAAAAATAGAACTACCATATGATCCATCAATTCCAGTTCTGGGTATATACCCAAAGGAAAGGAAAACAGTATCTCAAAGAGATATCTGCACTCCCGTGTTCACTGCAGCATTATTCACAATATCCAAGACATGGGAACAACCCAAATGTCTATCAATGAATAAGTGGATAGAAAATGCGTGATGTATTATATAAAATGGAATCTTATTCAACCATTAGAAAGAATATCCTGCTTTTTGTGACAACATGAATAAATCCTAAAGACCCTATGGTAGGTGAAATAAGTCAGACAGAGAAAGACAAATACTATGTATCATCACTTAATATGTGGAATCTTAAAATGCATAGAAACAGAGACTACAATGGTAGTTACCAAGGGCTGGGCAGGGGGGCGGAGGACATGGGGACATGTTGGTCAAAGAGCACAAGCTTCCAGTTAAGAGACAAATAAATTCTGAGGATCTAATGTACAGCATAGTGCTCACGGTTAATAATACTGTATTAAACATTGCAAAGTTGCTAAATTTGGAATGTTCTCACCACAAAAAAGAAATGGAAATTACGTGACATGATGCAGGTGTTAGCTAAAGCTATGGTGCTATCGTTCTGTAATATAGAAGTGTATCAAATCAGCATGCCACACACCTTAAATTTACTCAGTGTTCTATGTCAATTATATCTCAATAAAGCTGGAAAAAATAAAAAAGTAAGAAGTGTTTGTTCATTGCAAATAATTCCGATAATACAGTAGTAGAGAAAGCAAAACACACTGTTCTCTATACTCCCATTCCTAAGCTATAATCATTACTAACCTGAATACAGTCCACAAAATGTCTCTGTTTAACTCTACTCATTTTAATCTAGTATTTTTTAACTATAAAAGAAATGAAGGCCTATATTTTTTAAGAAGTTAGAAATTCATTACATGGATTTAAAATACCTACCTTCTTTGATTTTTATTCTCGCACCCTACGGAAGTAGCCACTGTTAGCTCTTTTTTTTAATCCTTTCTGAAATTTATAAATACTTCCTTGATAATTGTTTTACACAAATTGAGAGAAATGGCATGTTTTTCCATACCTCGTTTGTATGGCTTTACAGCATATTTCAGAGATGGTCGGCATAAAGATACTTCATTCTGCTTAGCAAATATAAGGCATCCAGATTTATGAGTATGACATAATTTTATATGCAGTTTCGTATCACTGGACATTTAGGAGGTTTCAAATGTTTTCCTGTTACAAACAATTATGAATTGATCACTATCGTACTAATATCTTTGTGGACTTTTACTTGTACTGAAAATAAAACCTTAGAAATGGGCATACACATCAAAAAATTTATTAATAATGCCTAATAGTCTTCCAAAAATATGATACCAATTTTGAATACCCCTGATAGCATATTGCTTTTCTTTATGGTTGGTGGAATTTGGCCAGGACTGTTTCCAAATTAACTTACATTATTGTTAGCAACATGCACACATGATTTCTGTTCCTCTTTAATAAGAGCAGTTTATACAATGTTGGTTCCGACAAGTAAAAAAAAACTCTGAGTTCTCACCTGGGAAGAAAGATAAAGGATCATCTGTTTAACTGCATAACTAATCCAAAAGATATACAAATTTGAAGCTTTTAAAGCTTTAATTCTATTCTGAATGTGGGCCACAAAGTTAGTGTGACCGATGGCAATTTTCCCAGATCTGGGGTTAGGAAACTCAAGAGACATATCAGTAGACACTAAATGGTCTCCTGGGTCCTGCCTGCCATCCTGCCCCCTTCTCCCACACCTCAAGCTTGGAATACTCTTTACAGGATAAGCACAGAGTCAGTACACAAATGCTGCTGGATCTTGTCAAAAATCCTTTGTTAAATGGAAAAAAACAGGAAGTAATCTATAATCTCTTTCCAGAGTCAAAGAAAGAGGGAAAAAGATCTAGAAATATCTATGCAAAGAGATGACAGTGGCTCTCTCTAGATAGGGAGGTTAAGGGAGTATTTAAATATTCTTCATTATGTTTATTTTGTAATGTTTTCTAGAATTATATGCCCTGCTTTTTTGTAATAAGAAAAAACTTAATTAAAAAACTCACAACATTGAAAAATCCAATTAGCAGCTAGGTAGAAGCAGAAACGATAACTACCAAGGTTGAATTGAAAGAAACAGAGGTTAGTGAGCATTATGATGGGCCATGAATGTTTAATGTTTACTTAATGCAAGGAATACTGAAAATGTGATTTTAGGAATCCAGCCTGTGCTCATCAGAGACACATCACAGCTGTGAACTTTCAAGGTTTATCATAGTTGTTAAACTTATGAGCTTCAAGATACGTAGGTCCTTGTCAGTGTATGTTGACATTGTTTGCTTACTTCATGTGGTGTTCTTCGTCAATTTACAACATCTCTGATCAAATTAATGCGAAATTCAAGTCTAATTCATTTCTTAATTTGGTTGATATGTTTTCTGAGAAGTTAAAAATTTTATTTTATTTTATTTTCAAAATTAATAATAACACCAGCAACTATAAAAGCTAACTCTTAAGCAATAGTTATACACCAAGCATTATTCTAAGCACTTTATAGACATGATCTCATATAAACTTCATACTAACCATATGACATTATTCCATTTTGGTGATAAAAAGTAGTTAATAAGAAATAAATTTATATAATTCACTCACGATTTCACATTTAATGAGTAATGTCATCTATATTCAACCCCATACAATCTAACTTCTTATTCCCTGACCTAGAATCTGACAGAATGAATGAAGTCATATCCATGGAGTAGGTAGAAATGAAAATATTATAAAATATAAGTAACAGTCTGGATCACTCACACAGCCCAATAATGAAGAAAAGTCTTACTCATTCATCCAATCCTTGATTCATTTAAAAATAATTTATTGTGCTACTACTAGATTCAAGGCACAGGGTAAATTAGTGTGTTACACTCCAAACTTACAACACTGTCCTGGCCTACTTAATTTATTTTTCAAATTTTATCTAGACAACTTAAAATTCACCTTTTCTGGGTTTTTGCAAAAGAAGAAAAATAGACAAAATTGACTCTTTTAGAAGATATCACATTATTAGTATGAACTTTAACGTGGAATTATAATGCCCCTTTAACTGTCCCTTAAAAAGGGGGACTTGGTTTGTCATAGAAAGAAAAGTAATGCTGATTGATGTTCAGAGGATCCCTCATGAATGATTTATGCACCTTTGATTTTCTCCATGAAGCCACTAGTTACTGATAAGGTTTAAGCTTATAAGGTACTGAGATATAGTTTACCTGTGGAAAAAGAATCTATTTTATGTTCTTTTCAAATCCCTTATCTAGTTTTTCACTTTGATTAATAAAATTATGTCTCATACCTTTTAAAGTAATTGCTTAATTACTAATTCAGCTACATTCTAATACTATGGGGAACAGAATTCAATTTTAGTAACTTTATTGGCATGATAAAATCTAGGAGCATTTCCAGGGTCAATATAGAAACTCTTCAGGCAGGATGACATAATTCACAGCAGCCGAAGGAATTGCATAGCACAGCATCAATTGGAAAATGATTCTGATTTGGACACTCTGATACCACTATTTTCTTTGGAGCTTTTTTTCTTGATTTAAATTGTTAAATTTTGATTTGTTCTTCAACCAAAAAAAAAAAAAAGAAAGAAAGAAAGAAAGAAAAGAAAAGAAAAGAAAAAGAAAAGAAAAGAAAAAATAAATCTGGAACTACCTACAATTCATATTCTATAAAGACATGGAATTAAAATTTCAAGAAGCACCCAAGCCTGTGGCAATAACAACACTTCATGGTGTCACTTTAGAGAGGCCAGTGGCTCTACCTCTGTTTCTCTCCAGTTCTTTCAGTTTTGCTAGTCTCTAGTATCTGATTAGCTGTTAGAAGGGTTTCTCATATAGTGTCAAGAAGACCAAAGCAGTAATAGGATTTGAAACCACACACTAGGATATTCAGAAGAGAGTCTCTGATAAACACTCTTTACTAAGAGCAAGAGAATTTCTTTCCCAGAAGACTTGGGAATTTTCTCCACTACTTATTGGTCTTAAATGTGTTATCACAGTGTGCATTTCTGTTTCATTTCCTATCTTAAAGTAAATACCTTGTGTTGATGCTTTAAGCCTGAGTTCCTGAATCAGTCATTGGGCGGAGGGGGTGGGGGGGTGGGGGGGTGTCTCCTTTTAAAACAATCCTGCCCACTTGTAGAACAGGCAGAACAAGATGAATCTGCCAATGATAAATCAGCCAAACTCCCGGGTTCACATCTAATTTTCCTGCAGACTTAGGGAAGTTACTTAACCTCTAAGATAATAACGGTACCTATCTGATCAGGTTGTGGTGAGAATTAAATGAGTTAATATTCATAAAATGCTTAGAAAAATATCTGGCACATAAGTAGTACTTACGGGTTAAATAAATAGACGCATAAAATCTACTTCAATAGTGAGAGACACAACATTGCCACAGTGCCCTGAAAGTTCTCAGCCACACATGCTTACCTACTCACCACACAGTTACCTACTAATCAAAATGCAAACCTTGCCCTTCTTTAATTTCTATTTTTACTTCATCAAGGTTTTTATTGCAATCCTTACGTACAGTGGTTTCCCATGGTAGCATTCTCACAGCTCTGCTTCCTTGCATGCTTCCAAATAGATGTACACACCCATCTTCTTATATTTCCAGGTCTTTATCATATGAGAAGAGGTTAGGTCACCCTGTTTCATACTTGTACAGTTATTCCTTGATTATAATCTTAATACTACTTAATATTCTTCCCAAGGATGCCTTAGGGTCAAAACAAGGCCAAGAGCTTGACAACAGGTAGAGACCTATTGTCTCCTATTTTTCAACTGTTTTTGTAGGGTTTTTTTGTTTTTGATGCACATCTACTTTTCTTTAGAATGCTGTATTTCTGATTTAAAATGTGTTATTTGAATTTGAACACCCCAAAATATTTTATAATTATTTTTACTAGCCAAGGTTTAACCTCTCTGCACTTAACCATTTTCCAATAGTATTCTACCCAATTTTCACAAATATTGAGAGATGACTTTAAGTAGTATGTAAAAGAATATCTTATGTATGTATTTCAATATGCATTAGAAAAAATAAAACCAGCATATGAAATCCGTATTATGGATATTACTACTAAATTTGAGGAAATTTGAGATGATTTAAAAAAATTAAACAATTTTTACATAAAAATGGTGGTAAACAGATATAGGAAAAATCCTGGCTATCATAACAAATGACCGATTTTTGGATACACCAGTGAAAAACAACTCAATAGGCACAACCACACGCACACACACAAAGAGGAACACCTCCAAGCACGATAGTCATCAGAGTGGTAATAACAACGAATTAATTCCATTTTATAGCAATTTAATTCTTTTAGCATATTCTAGCAAATGCGTATTTTCAATCTCACAAAATAACCCTTTGATTTAGTATAGCCCATATCCATAGACTTTCAGAAATAAAGAGGAGGACCCCAGAGTATGTATAATCCACCTCCCATGTTCTTTACTTTTTAAACTTTTTTTAAAGATTTATTTATTTATTTTGGAGAGCATGAGAACAGGAACACAAGTGGGGGGAGGGGCAGAGGGAGAGGCTTTTCAAGCAGACGCAGACTCCTCACGCCCCATGCCAGGGCTAAATCCCAGGGGCCGTGAGATCATGACCCGAACTGAAACCAAGAGTGCGTCACTTAACTGACTCAGGCACCCAGGTGCACCCCCTTCCATGTTCTTTAAATAAGTAAAGGGAGATCTAGAAATGCAGTGACATGCCCAGCCAACTGGTGGCACATTTTGGATTGGAATCTTATTCTCCTGATTCCCTAATCAGTGTTTCTAGTTTTGTTCTGTTTGTTTGTTTGTTTGTTTTTTAGCCATACCACATCCCCTACTCCATAGTTATTCTTCTTTTAAAGGTGGAAAACTGAGACTCTAGTGCTAATAAGTGACGAGGAAATCCAGTTTCAAAGAGTCAAGTCCCATGCTATCTCTACTCTGCTTAGCCACTCAGTTGAGAGTATAAGAAAACCCACTTTGCAGGTTTCATCCAGTAGAGCTTTCTTTTGGCCAAATGTGCAAAATAACTGATGGTCACAAAAGTCTCACACCCATTTTGATTTCTCACCTTTACCATTCATTTAAAGTATAGTCTGTTCACGTAGCAGCACAAGAAAGGACTCAAAAGGATCTACAGAGAATGCATTCACTGACTCTTAGCGATCACTCTCAGCTGTGTGTAACTTATAATTTGTTGGTTTCATTTACAAATTGAATTCCCATTGAATGTTTTTTCTCTTATCCTCAGATGAATTTATTTTAGTACGTAATATCTGTTAGATATTAAAAAAACACGCTGAAAGTTCTTTATTTTTATTCCTAAGGCAATTTAATGAATTGTAGAGGTGATAATCTAGAATACTTGCAGCTCTAATAAGTGATTAAGGAAGCATCATTATTCATAGACAGTGGGTATGAGAGAATAGCAACACCTAGGCAAATATATTAACTGAGTCCCTAGAGGGAGGTAGTGAATGATTTTGACAAATGCATTTTCAAAACCAAAGATCCGATAGGTAAAATATAAAAGTAAACCTTAAGCATCAACATTTTTCTTGTCAAATAGGACTATTAATACTAGCTCAGGGCCTCATTAGGGCAAGACTGAACTGCTTTTTATTCATTGGATTTATTTATTTGCTGCAGGGAGTTTTCCTAGTTTACATTTTTCATGCAGGAATATTTGGTAAGTTTCCCTTGTATCAGTGGGATCTCACTTTCTTACTGCCCTGAGTCTTTTCAAGCCAGCCACAACTTATCTGCTGTGTTCCCTTTATGTACATGTCTGGGCTCCTACAGGCTCGTCCTTTGCCACGGCATCCTTATTGTACATCATCTCCTTTGTTGGGTGCTTATTCATATGCATCTGTGTGCAGAACTCCTGGTGTGTGTAAAGTCACCCAGGGAATCCCAAAAGAAGAAATAGGACTCTCTAGTTCCAATCCAGTTTTAGAAGGTGTGACTAAATTTACAGTCAGATGAATTCTAGAAAGTATTTACATTCTTTTATTTATACATTTCCAACACATATTTAAGACACGTCCCCAGAATTCTCAACTCTGGTTTTTAATTCTCCCCATTTAATCTGTTGCTGTGCTTTAATTACTTTCCTGTCATTTTTTAATCCTTTTCTTCATAAGCTGTCGACACTAATTTATTTGCTTTTTGATCTCTTTGTTATGTTTAGCAATATCTTCATTTCTTCCTTGGCATTACTTGGCTGATATACCTCTTGACTTTATGTAAAAGTCAAGTAATATTGGTTTTACATAGCACATTCTAAGAAAAAATAAATTGAATCAGGCACCTTTTAACCATTTAAACTTTTTTAAACACGTTACCTATAAAATTTACAACTTTGTTATTCTCTAACCTTGGTCCACTAACACTAGTAGTCTTACTCTCTTATATAAAGTAAACCTCTTATATAAAATAATTTTGAATATAAAGTAATTTTTAAAACTAAATAGCTGATGTAACTTTTTGCTTAATTAAAATTTTTATTATGTGCTATTTTGTGTTAAAGAATTACTTTTAGGGTGCCTGGGTGGCTCAGTGGGTTAAAGCCTCTGCCTTTGGCTCAGGTCATGATCTCAGGGTCCTGGGATCGAGGCCCGCATCGGGCTCTCTGCTCAGCGGGGAGCCTGCTTCCTCCTCTCTCTCTGCCTAGTTGTGATCTCTCTCTCTCTCTGTGTCAAATAAATAAATAAAATCTTTTAAAAAAATAAGAATTACTTTTATTTATAAAAATCTTTCTATTCATTTACCTTTATCTTCAAATGTATACCTATTAAAGTTATTATGACTACAGTTTGAAATATCTCATATTTGTAATTCTTAACAGTTCATAAAACACCCTTCAGTATCATAATTTTTTGTCATAATTTTTTCATTCATTAATTCATTCAACATACATATTCATAACTGTCTCACACAGTGAAATAGCAATTAACAACCTCATAGGTGTTGTTTCTACCATTTACATGGGGGCCTTGTAACATCTTTTATTTGTAAAAACACTGAACTAACAAAATGAAATTAAAACTGATTCTTTCAATGTAGAAATCAGCTTTAATGCATGAACTTGAACCCCTTCCTTTGAAACTTAATTCACATTATAATGTAGTTACTGGAAATAATGTATACCCTTCTATTAGTACTATTCCTCTGAAGTACCATCCCTGAAGACTCAACATTTTAACGTCCTCACTGATGTGATTAGAATCCTAGTAATACCTGTTTGTGTGTAACATATTTCCCCAAATAACTTAAAGCAGTTAATAAATGTCATTTTCTCTTACATCAATCACAAATTCTAGACTGCTGTTTCTACTAGATAGATGGAAAAGCTCAATGCAAATACACATAAAAGCAAATGACAGCAAATGATCTTAGGAATGAACAGAGTTTATGAAACAAGAGTCGATGGAAAGAAGAGGATTCTGAGCAACAGGTGCAAGAGAGTGAAATCACAGTATAACAGGGTATGTGTCCCTCTTGTGGGTTTCACAGTGCATTTCATCCACTTAAACCACTGCCTCTGGTACGAAATTGGGCATACCCACTTGGGCATATGGATTGAGTCTATTTGTGTTTCTGGCATCCATCTTGGCACTAAATAGGGACTCAAAAATGATTGGACTTCTACAGAATCAGATGGGTAAAGTTACTTTACTCAGTATCACAAACTTATACAGTAATGCCTGAAAACTGACCTTGTTTTTATCCTTTCAGCACCCATCAGCACACTGAACATGTACCATGTGTCCCAAATTATGCTGGGTCTAGAGGACAAGAAAGACTGCCTGACGTCCCCGGTAGTGGAAAAGGAACCATTAACGTATCTGTGAGTTCACTGTTACTTCTTAGATTCTAACCTTATCTTAAAGAGAATGAAATTCTCTACAGAATGAAAAAAAAAAACAAAAAAAAAAAAAACAGAGGCGCCTGGGTGGCTCATTCAGTAGAGTGCCCGGCTCTTGGTTTCAACTCAGGTCATGATCTCATGGGTCTTGAGATCAAGCCCCACACTGGCTTCCCTGCTCAGCCGAGGAGTCCCCTTGAAGAGTCTCTCATTCCGCCCCTCCCCCAACTCATACCTGTGCTCTCTCTCTCTAAAATAAATAAAATCTTAAAAAAAAAAAAAAAGGATAAAAAAACAAACAAACCAGTGTGGGCTGTCAGCGCATAACATATTTGCCTTGCTCAAGTGACTTTGCATAAGTAAATGCAGATCTGCTGACTCCTCTCCTGCAGGAGCAGGGATTCCCCATTTCCCCCTAGTGTTCTCCTTAACATTTCTGACAGAAAGTGGCTAATTACAGTCCTACCTGGGTTCCTTGCTGTTTTGGAGAGCATGCCAAGAACAGTATTGTGCAACTCAAGGGCTATGGGCTATCAGAGCCTGTTCAGTCTCTTCACATCCCATTTCTACTACTTCTAGCCTCGTCACCTTGGGAAGACCCTATTTGCCTCCATTTCTTTTTCACTCTTAATTTGGGAGGCTTAACTGAGATATCAGAATAATGTATGTAAAGCAACTAGCACAATGCCTGGTGCCTAATAGGTATTCAATGGCTATAAATTCCCTTCCTGCTTTCCCTTTTCGTGAAAGAAAAATTATTAAAATCCTGTGTTAGAATAAAGATTATTAAGCCCACTCCCTCCAGTGAGAGGAAATAATTTAAATATATGTGGAGTAATCACATCAAAATACTGTCTTAACTATCAGCAAACCCTATCAATAAAAAGAAAACCTATTCTTTCCCAGGAGAAGTTCCCTTAGCATCCCAGCAACCTGCTAAAAATGGTTTTCTTTTATTTTCTTTAAAAATCCTGCCACGTAGATTAGCATATAGAATGTAATCTGCATTCTACATGTGCATTCTTTATTTGTATGCAATTGTATTGACAGAGATTACTATCACCATGTACTGTTAAACCTACAATGGTTGATGATTTATGAACAGATTATGCTACACTGTGCATATCTTAAAACCGTTCCCTTTTTTTGTAGTCAAAGCTATTTGCAGAGCACTTTCCTGTTTGTGACACTGACTCTTAGGTTCAATTTGGATGAAGCTTTGGTCTGAAAAGAGCTTCGTGCTTCCCTATTGCTCTACCTTGCTCTCCTTATTACTCTTGTGACCTGCTGCCCGCAGCGAAATCACAGGGCTGAAGCTTCTTTCAGATACTTCTCCTGCCTGCTCTGCTTACACCTGCTCTTTTCCAGCTCCCATCCCAAAATCGTTTGAATATTCGACTGCTGCACATTATCCCCTGCTACTCAGGAATTCCACACTAAAATAAGCATTCCTTTATTACCAGTGAACTTCACACACCGGGACTTAACCCCTGGGGTTTCCTTCCTGCCATTTAACCACAGCTCAAGAACTGACGCTGTCCAGTTTGCAGAGAAGACTGAAAGCTGCACATTTCTGTTGCTTTATGGTGCTTGATGCTTTGCCCACAATGCTTTTCATTCTTCCCACGTGATTTGTATCAATGAAGGACAATGGCTGAGTGAGGGAAAAGCAAAATGTGTTTTTTTTTATTTTCATTCTCTACAAAATGCCTAGCAAAGAACTGTTTCCTTGCAGTATCCAGGATTGTGTCTTTCTTTGCTGTTCCCTTTCCTCCATCTTTACTGACTACTAAGCGGTATAATTTAGAAATGTAATGAGGGATAACAATAGCAACTCACAGTAATCCTACCAGATACCATAAGAACATGAATGTCCAAAAAGTACGTGGTGTGGTACAAAATGGATCTGGGGTCCACAGAACTATGTTCAAATGACAGACAGCTACACCACGCATGAGATGTATAACATTGCATCAATTCATTAATTTCTCTAGGGCTCATGTTCATCTCCTTGAAACTGATGTCATTAAATAAGACAGTGATCATCCAACAAGCATTCATTCAATGGTGGCTGTTCTTTTATTAGCACGTTCTAATGGCCAGGCTTCTCTCCAATGTTTTCTATTGTCCTTCTACTTGTCTGTATAAGTTTCTCTTATTAGACTGTATTCTTATGGCTATCAAATGATGCTATCTTTTCTTCATTTGCGAGCTATTATCTGCAAATACGTTTTTCTCTCACTTTTTCACACCGTGACTGTCAGCACTGCATTGTGGTTAAGAATGTGAGCCCGGGGAATTCTGTCCTCATTATAGGCTAGTTTTGTGAACTTGGGAAAAACCACTTAAAATTTAAGATTTGGTGCTCTTTTTAGGGTCATTGTGAGAGACAAATGAGTTAATGCTTGCAAAGCCCTTAAGAGTGACTGGCACATAGTGCTGAATGAATGACCACTATCATCACCAACTACTAACTTTTCATGGTCTATTGAAGGGATTTGGTTTGCTTTTCAAAGTGTTGAATGTTACTTTGTTCTTACCAGTTTATCCTCACTCAATTCTATCTCTTACCTTTGCTGTGATCAACAGTATTCAGATCTGACTTTCAAGAGTTCAGATATTTCATGCATAGGTTACCATTTAATCAGTTTAAAGTGGAAAAGAATTTGACTATAAATAGAAGAGGATGTGGTATACCCTGTCGGATATAATCTCATCCCCAACACATTATTCATTTGGTTTTTGAATGTCTTTTGCAACCCATAGTCCCTTTAATAATGGGCAGCCCACTATAAAGCATTTTAGATCTCATTTCAATATGACTCTTGTTTTCATCTTACCCTAATGCCATAATCCACATAAAACATTCAGCAAAGTATCTAATCAGTGCTTAAAAAATGTTAGCTGTTAATATGATTTGTGGGTAACATCTGTGATCACAGTGTGGAAATGGCAAATGCACACTTGGTCTTTTTCTGCACGGGCAATTGTATGTACACACTTAACTCCAGTTTGCTCTCTTCTGATTATCATAACCAGACTGATGCTGCCTCTGCTAATAAACTGTAATGTCAGACAATGCAAGCACTTTTTTCAAATTATGAACTATTTCAAGAAAACAAAGAAGTATGAAGATTAATACAATAAATACCCATGTATCAACTACCTAACTGCCAATTTTTAGCATTTTCTTTTTTCTTTCTTTCTTTTTTCTTTTTTAAGCAGAACATTAAAAGCATAGTTGTAAGTCTGTCTTCACCCCTCCTGATTCCATTCCTTTCCCTTGCTCATTCTGCAGAGGAACTACTAAATAATTTTAATATCTATCATTTTAATACATGATTTATGCTTTTACTACATAAATACCAATCCATAGAAATCTAAAGTTTTATTGTCCCCTCTAACCTTTTATTTAAAGGTTTAAAAATGTGATGTTAATGGGTAACTTATACAATTGATTATTTTTACAATTACATACTAACTTAATACAACAATTTTATTTATTTGTTTGTTTATTTTTTATTATTTGCCCCAGGGGTACAGGTCTGTGAGTCATCAGGCTTACCCCTTTCACAGCACTCACCATAGCACAAACCCTTCCCAATGTCCATAACCCAGCCACCCTATCCCTACCCTCCCACCCCCCAGTAACCCTCAGTTTGGTTTGTGAGATTAAGAGTCTCTTATGGTTTGTCTCCTTCCCGATCCTATCTTGTTTCATTTCTTCCCACCCTACCCCTCATGATCCCCCATCCTGCCCCTCAAGTTCCTCAAATCAGAGAGACAATATGATAATTGTCTTTCTCTGATTGACTTATTTAGCTTAGCATAATACCCTCTAGTTCCATCCATGTCCCGTTTGCAAATGGCAAGATTTTGTTTCTTTTGATGGCTGCACAGTATTCCATTGTATATATATACCACCTCTTCTTTAACCATTCATCTGTTGAAGGACATCTAGGTTCTTTCCATAGTTTGGCTATTATGAACACTGCTGCTATAAACATTCGGGTGCATGTGCCCCCGAGGATCACTATGTTTGTACCTTTAGGGTAAATACCCAGTAGTGCGATTGCTGGGTCATAGGGTAGCTCTATTTTCAACTTTTTGAGGAACCTCCATACTGTTTTCCAGTGTCTGCACCAACTTGCATTCCCACCAACAGTGTAGGAGGGTTCCCCTCAAAACTGAACCAGGAAGAAATTGAAAACCTGAATAGACCCATGACCAATAAGGAGATTGAAGCAGTCATCAAAAATCTTGCAACAAACAAGAGCCCAGGGCCAGACGGCTTCCCAGGGGAACTCTAGCAAACATTGAAAGAAGAATTAATACCTATTCTCTTGAAACTGTTCCAAAAAATAGAAATGGAAGGAAAACTTCCAAACACATTTTATGAGGCCAGCATTACCTTGATCCCAAAACCAGGCAAAGACGCCATCAAAAAGGAGAACTACAGACCAATATCCTTGATGAATACGAATGCAAAAATCCTCAACAAAATACTAGCTAATAGGATCCAACAGCACATTAAAAGGATTATTCACCAGGACCAAGTGGGATTTTTCCCCCCCGGGGCTGCAAGGTTGGTTTAACATTTGCAAATCAATCAATGTGATACAAAACATAAATAAAAGAAAGAACAAGAACCATATGATCCTCTCAATAGATGCTGAAAAAGCATTTGACAAAGTACAACATCCTTTCTTGATCAAAATTCTTCACAGTGTAGGCATAGAGGGTACATACCTCAATAGCATTAAAGCCATCTACAAGAAACCCACAGCGAATATCATTCTCAATGTAGAAAAACTGAGAGCTTTTCCCCTAAGGTCAGGAACATGGCAGGGCTGTCCACTATCACCACTGCTATTCAACATAGTACTAGAAGTCCTGGCCTCAGCAATCAAAAAACACAAAGAAATAAAAAGCATCCAAATTGGCAAAGAAGAAGACAAACTCTCACTCTTTGCAGATGATATGATACTTTATGTGGAAAATCCAAAGGACTCCACTCCAAAACTGCTAGAACTCATACAGGAATTCAGTAAAGTGTCAGGATATAAAATCAATGCACAGAAATCAGTTGCATTTCTATATACCCTCTAACCTTTATATATAGTATTACACTGAATGTATCCTTCCATATTTTTTTTCTTAGAAACAGTTTTTGAAGTTTATACATATCTACCCACAAAATTCCAATTCATACATTTTAATTACTTTATAACAGTCTATTGTATAAATACAGCATAATTTATTTACATGTTCTTCTGTATATGGATATGTGGGACTTACGTCTGTCCTGTTTTGCTTTTTGTGGTTTTTTTGCTATCACATTTTAGTATGCTTCTCCTTATAAACCATGAAAAAATGTCTTAAGATATAACTCTACAGGTAGAGTGGCAGAGTCAAATGGCATGCACTTACTAAACTACGTTCAAGCCATTCTTCAAAGCAGTGGCACTTATTTACATCCCCAGAGCACTGTGTGGTCTCCATTACTCCACATTCTCACAACACTTAGCCCTGTTGAGCTTTTTATTCTCTGCAAATTGATACGTCAAATATCATCTCATTTTATTTTACTTTGCATTTCCCTGATTACTCTTAAGTTTTCTTCTATTTAAATTGAGGAAATCGGCATCTGTAGTTAAGTATTCAATATTGATAGTTCACGACTATCCATTATGTTATTTTTCAGTCTGTTTCATATACATGTTGAAAAACTAGTATATATTAATTATATTTTATCAGTGAATTTGTTCTTGAGATTACCTAATCAAATGTCATGCCAGAAAAACAAATGGATACAAATGAACTATTTCTTTCTCCTTTTTTTAAAACAACATGTCACCGTGAGAGAAGAGAAGCTGGTAAAAGTCTGCATTGGGCTAATATGGTCAATATTCATCTGTAAGAGCAAACATAAGGTGTAAGACTCATATTTAAAACTGACTAGGTGTGCCCGGGTGGCTCAGTCAGTTAAGCATCTATCTTTAGCTCTGGTCCCGATCTCAGGATCCTGGGATGGAACCCCTCGCTGTGCTCCCTGCTCAGTGGGGAGTCTGCTCCTCCCTCTCCCTCCACCCCTGTACCCCCTCATTTGTTCCCTCTCTCTCTCTCTGTCAAATAAATAAATAAAATCTTTAAAAAAAAAACTGACTATAAATATCTGTTAAGCAAGGCTACAGTTTCTTCCCAATTATGCCATTTCATATGAGTATTTAATAAATTGGCTGATGATGATATAATAATTATAATATCATGGTAATAATCATTCTAATAATTACAAGATCAGTTAACTACTCATGTTTGTTGTAAGAATTAGAAACTGCTGTGATTATGGTTGACTGCTCTCTTTTCAAATAAAAAATGTTCTTCATCCTAACTCTACTTTATTCCATAAAAACAAACTAAGATAATCCTGGTTTTAAGGGGGTATCCTTAAGGTCTCCTAATTTTAAAGCTAAGTGTGACCTCAGGTTTTTCTTCAAAGTCCATGTTAAACTAAATCAGGTTACAGCTTAAAAGCCTTCAAGGTACACCATTTACTTTAAAAGAAAAATCTCAATTATTTAGAGTTACACACAAATTCTTGTTCAACATTTCTGGCCATACTGAACTACTACTTGTACTTCACTAATCTTTCTCAGTGTCTCCTCATCATTCAGCAACTTGGAGGATTCTCTCTTCAGGAAGCACCTTTTACATACATTCTTAGTTTCCTAGCATATATTTCTAGTTTTCTTCCTACTTTTCTCTGGCTATTTTTTCTTTGCCTTCTTTGCCAACTGGTTATCTCAGTTCATATATGGCTATGGCACCACAAGTCGGTTCTATTCAAAACTGAACATACAGGCCACCTGGGTGGCTCAGTCGGTTGGGCATCTGCCTTCACTTGTCATGATCCTGGAGGCTAGATGAAGCCCCACAATGGGCTTCCTGCTCAGCGGGGAGTCTGCTTCTCTTTCTGCCCTTTCCCTACTTGTATGAGCTCTCTCTCCCTCTCTCTCTTTCAAATAAATACATAAAATCTTTTTTAAAAAGTTGAACATACACTCCCTCTACCCCCTAAAACCTGGCTCTTCAGTGAAGAGCACAACCACTCACCCGCTTGCACAAAGCAGGACAGGAGTCTGCTCCTCTCCCCATCCCCAGCATTAAGTCTGTCATCACCAAATCCTTTCTGTATTCTACCTCCTAAATTACCCTAGAATCTCCTCCCTTCCCTGCCTCTCCACTCCCAATATCATCATCAAACTTCTGTACTGCTGGCACTCTCTTTGCCAAGAATCCCCACCCTCCTCCATTTCAGTCATTAACTTTCACTTACGACCTAAACCTCCCAAGTCCCAGTTGCCTTCCCCACCTCCTTCTACATCCATTTCTGGTGAAGTAACTCCTCCCAGAAGCCCTGTGGCATTGCTACCCTATGCCATGCACTCATTCTGTTTACTGTTCCTTCCCCACTGGGCCACAGAAGTTTTGAGGACAAAGGCCTATCCTTCATCACTTTATTGCCGGCACCTAGAGTGGTATACAGTGCGATAATCATGTTCAAAAACAACTTGCTGTAAGAATTGATTATTATAAATCTAGTGAGATGGACGTTATTAAGGAAAGTCTTAGGGCTATTTAGTTGCTTTTCCTCTATTGTTGCTTTGACTAAGAAATGTTCCTGCCTGACAGAACAATAATTTTAACTTCTAAAAGTTTTTAAATAGCTTTGTCCTAACATCACAATTAAGAGCAATGCAATAAAAGCAAAAGTCTTGAACAATTCAGACCAAAGAGCATAACTAGAGACGGATGCCACAGCTTATTGCTGTAATGCTACCTTTATTACCAGTACAACAAAGAAAACGCTGTCCCGTTCCTTCCTGAGAGATATATTTTTTTGATTTGTAGCTAACTATCAGTTACCCTCCAGAAGACAATGGGAAAAAATCTATAAAAACTATTATTTTCAGTGACATTCGGTATATGAGAGAAAGCTCTGTGATGGGTTGAAATTTAGTTTAACAAACAAACCAAACAACTGTCACAAGAAGTCAATATCTACAAGAATGTTTCTAAAGGCACACGTAAGGGAATCTGTGTTAAACAGCACTATGAAAAGAGTATAGTTAAACTATATACATAAATCTGTACAACAATTAATTTGAACATATCTGAATAAGTGGACCCCTTTTAAATGTCGAAAAACAAACATTCACATAATATGAGTTGCATTTTTTAAAAAGATCTATTTATTTATTTGAGAGAGAGAGAGAGAGAGAGAGAGAGAGAGCGCACGTGCGTGAGTACAAGAATGAGGGAAAGGGCAGAGGGAGAGAATCCCCAAGCAGACTCCCCACTGAGCCACTGAGTGCAGAGCCAGACATGGGCTCCATATTGTGACCCATGAGATCAGACCTGAGGGAAAACCAAGAGTCAGGAAGCTCAGCTACCTGAGCCACTGGAAGCTCCTGAGTTGCACTTTAATGTTCATTGATTAAGAAAAAGCTTTAAAAAAAAAAGAAAAAGAAAAGAAAAAGCTTAATGACAATATACTACCATTACCTTAAATTTAAGTTTTCTAACCAATAGCAGCCACATATCTTTCAAAACATTGTGTGTGTGTCTGTGTGTTTGTGTGTGTGTGTGTGTGTGTGTGTGTGTGTGTGTGTGTGTACTACATTTATCTAGCCTCCCAATGCTATTTTGCCTACATATAGACTTGCTAATTTGAAGCCAACTGGGAGCCAACGATATCTCATATACAAGCAGCATTTCCGGTTATAAAGCAGCGACCACGTCTTGGGGGCTTTCCATCCCTTGTGCCTCGCATGGTGTCTGGCATATAATAAGTATGCAATAACTAGCCAGTTGAATGAACAAAAACACCTTGTCTTTACAACATTAAAAAATTAATGTTGTTCATATTACCTGAGACAAAATACATTCGTAGAAGGAAACCATAATGGAAAGATAATCTTAAGTTAGACTGAGGCTTCTAGGTTGCTGAAAATAAATTTCATATTAGCTTCAAAGATGTTTGGACCCACTTGGTATGCATTACTGCACTTTCAATGATGGCCACTGCTTTCGCCATGGATTTAATGAAGGGAAGTGATGGACTGTGGAAGGACTCAGATAGAAAGCCTTTACAGGAAAAGAGTCAGGGTGACTGTTCTGTCAGTGGCACGAGGGATCTAGTGGCGCTGATTAATTTCTGTGCCAGTACTTTATATGGAAACGGGGAGAGTACAAATTGAAAATATATTATATAATAGGTTTTTTTCCCCACCTGTTTGAACATAATTATTGGAGGCCAGAATCTCTAACTATATGATTCCATGGGAATTTTTCCCATGGATTTCCCTAAAATGAAACTCTTGTCCTGGGTCTTTAAATTCTTGCTTTAGCTTTAGGCTTACTGTGAACTCTATATAGTCAGACTGCATAAATATTCTTGAGCTTTGCTTTGTGCGCCAAGCTCTCCTGAGAATAGCACAGGCAGTAGATTGCAGCTTAGGATATTAAAAATGTTTTTAATTCTGTGATATCATGTATTTTCACAAAAACCGATGTGTGCTTTAGCTTGCAGCGCTCTCTTGATGCTATATTTTTAGAAGGAAGGACTAGAAAGGAGTAACAATAGTCTACCCCTAATTAAAAAAGAAAAAAAAAAGACATAATTATCCACATGAAAAAACAGAAGACTTACTAATGGAAAACAGAATAAATAAAATATTCCTTAAAGTATGGAAAAGACTACCTAGCAATAAATCTTGCAGTACAAGCTGATATGAAGTGCTTAAGGTCTTATCAAGCCTGTACTGAAAGGATTCAGCAGATAGCCACACTATGAATCAAGACGATTATATTTAGTCTCTATTCTTGGTATGCTTGTTTTATTTTGATAAACTTAAGTCAGAGATCCACAACGTTATATATTTAGTTGGATTCTTTATATAAGGGGCTCTTGATTGCCCTTTGTACAGATTTTATAACTTATTAGGTTAAATAGGGCAAAAGAATACACAGAATAATGTAGAACCTATTTGTTCTTTCTGATGACTTCAGATAAAACGCTTTCTCTATTCATGGTTTTTTTCTCCTGCCTTCATAAAACAGGGCTCTGCACTTCAGGTTAGAATCAATTAGGCTGAACCTCAGCTGTTCGGCATTCAGGGTTCCCAGCGGGGCAGCCTATATATCTGTGCTCTCCCCACTGGGGTTTTAGGATGAACTTTGGGTACTCTACCCACTCTTTAGGTCACGCACAGTGTCTCAGATATGCTTGTGCAGGGAGGAAGAGAGGTTTATAGATAACATTTTATCAGTGCTGTTTGGAAAAGAACCCCCTACCTAAGATGTCTGTGACCAAAGATTATTCCTGGTAATGAGAAAGGAAGGCAGCCATACCATAGGAGATGCAGACTTTTGGTTGGTGATGATTTACATAATGCTGTTAAATGATACAACATATGCTTATATTTTAAAAATTGTAGAGTTCCATTGATTTAAGCCTGTGCTTATCATCTTGCCTTATTTCTAAGGTATACATAAGTAATCTACTTTCCAAAGAGAGATGTGCTATTTTGATCCTTTAGACAAGAATGAGAGCTTAGTTTTGAATGTAATATGATATATGAGGTTATTTTAAAATGAAAACTTATTATTAAGCATGTAAGATGTGGTGTTTGGGTTCCAAAAGTGTTGGTCTTCTCTGGGGGTGTACCTTAGATCATCATTATCAGAACTGAATTGAACAAAAATGAAGAAAAACAACAATCATGCTCTTCAGATTCTGAATCGTTGCAACATTAAGTTTGGAGGTCAGACTGCAATGTACATATTTGTCAAATGATTTCCAATGCTGTTTGGAATTCAGGCTAAGTTTTGAAATTAATCAATAAAATTATTCAAGCTTAATAAATGGGGGTTAAAATGCAAGCATTTCTTTGTCTAGCAGGACCCACACAGAGGTCTGCTTTTTACATGGTCACATGGGAAAATGAAGTAAAACTTTTGAAACTGAAAACACTGCTTAATGCAACTTGTCATTTCTTAGTCCTCACCCTACTTAGTAAAAAGCATTTGACACAGTTTAGCACCGCCTCCTCTCTAAACCATTTTCTTCACTTAGCTTCCAGTATCCTTTCCTCTGGTCTCTCTCTTAATTCTCTGGCCATTCCTTCATTGTAGGCACTTCCTCTTCCTTTCCAACTCTTAATTTTGGTATGCTCCCTGGCTCGGCCCTTGGACTAGTTTTTTCTATCTATACTCGCTCCCTCTGTGATTTTATCCAGTCTCATGGCTTTAAATACAACCTAGAGACTGATGACGCTTAACATTTTTACCTCCAACCTGATATACCCCCTTAAACTCCAGACTTTTAATTACAGACTCACTTGGATGACTAACAGGCACCTTAAATTTAACATGTCCAAGCTCCTGATCATCTCCCTCAAACCTACTTTTCCTGCTGTCTTTCTGATCTCAGTTAACATCAACTTCATTCTTCCAGTTGCTCTGGCCAAAAGCCTTAGAGGCATTCGTGACTCATTACTTTCTTTCATACTCACATCCTCTCTGTCAGCAGTTCCTGTTGGCTCTCTCCTCAAATTACATCCAGAATCTGACTGTGTCTCACCTATCCACTGCTAACACTCAAATTCAATCCATAATCATCTTTTGCCTGGATTATTGCAATAACCTCCTAACTGGTTCCTTTCTTTTCACCCTTGCCCCTTCCAGTACTTTTTCACGTCAGCAAGAGTGATTTTGTTAAAACACGTCAGATCATGTTATCCCTCTGTTCAAAATTCTCAGTGTCAGGATGATATTTGAAAACTTTAGCAGGGAATATATAACATGGTCCTGTTGGGTTGAAATGGATGCCAGCTTCGAATGGATGAGACTGGACCAATACCCACTGAAATGATTCTAACACCCAATTATGACAAGGGAGAGAATTGGGGAAAAGGGAGTTTTCCCAGTACCAACAAGCAATTCTGGACACCAGCTAGGTGTCCTACCATTCAAGTCACTATAATTTTGATACTAGGCACCCAGACACAGGATCAGAACCAACAGATCAAGGGTTTAGTCCTGTTTTGTTTTTGCTTTTTTAAAGATTTTATTTGTTTATTTGTCAGAGAGAGAGTACAAGCATGAGAAGCGGCAGAGAGAGCAGGCAGAGGGAGAAGCAGGCTCCCGGATGAGCAAGGAGCCTGACTCTATCCCAGGACCCTGGGATCATGACCTGAGCCCAAGGCAGCGGCTTAACTGAGCCGCCCAGGTGTCCCTCAAGGGTTCAGTACTATCAGACTCCTCCACACACACTTCAGACCTATTGACACCTGTGCTTCTGACTGACTGGTTACAGATCAGAGTTCCAACTACCCTCTCCTTAGGTTCCATTAATTTGCTAGAGCAGTTCATGGAACTTAGAAACATTTAACTTGCTAAAGATTAATTCAGGAATAACCGGATAGAACAAACACATACGGCAAGGTATGGGGAAAGGGCATGCAGCTTCCATGGCCTCTCCAAGGGGGACACTGTCCCCAAATTTCCAAGTGTTCACCCAGTCGGAAGCTCTCCAAACTTTTCGGCTTTATGAAAGCTTCATTACATAGGCTAGGCATGATTGACTAAATCACTGGAATAAGCCACTGATTCAAACTCCAGCCCCTTCCCTCTCCCCAGAGATTGGGGGAGGGGGGTGGGGGGGAGGGGGAGGTGGGACTGAAAGTTCCAACCCTTCATTCACCTGGTTGGTTACCCGGACAACCAGTACCATTCTTAGGTTACTTAAAGGCTTTCCGAAAGTCGCCTCATTAACATAACAAATGTCACCGATATTCCTCTTATCACAAGAAATTTCAAGAGTTTTAGGAGCTCTGCACCAGAAACAAAACAAAAACCAAGCATGTATTTGTTATAAATCACAGTAACACACCTACTAACCAAGTATCAGTCATACTCCAAAGGTTTCCCAGCTTCCTTTTATTTCTAATCTCACCTCTACTGCTCAGTCTGCTCCACCCACAGGCCCCCTTACTTCTTCTCCAGTATTTCAGTCATGCGTTACCGTCTTTGGTCTAAAATGCCTTGTGCTATCTGGAATGCTCTTGCTCCAAGCATGATAAGGCCTGTATCCTTACCCTCTTAAATAGGTCTTTACTCAGATGATACCTTCTCAGAAAAGCCTCCTGTAAGTGCTCGCAAGGCACTTCCTTTAGAGTACTTACCATTACCAACTATCACGGTACAAATTTTACTTAAATATCTTGTTTATTGTTTTTCTTTTCCACTAGAACAAACCCTCACAAAGGCAGGTCTTTGTTTTGGTTTGTTTTTGTTTTTGTTTTTTGCTGCGCAGATTAGTTAGAAGAGAGTCTACATATAATAGGTGCTCTAAAATATTATTTAATTTTTTAATTAAAGTTTAATGGATGAATGAAATACATATTATAGAGCTAAAAAAATGCAGATCAAAGCTTAGGAGCTGTGACTAAAACATCCCTGGCCTGTTCCGAAATGCCACATTTTTCAATGTTTCTGGTTTTGTTTTTTCTGGGAAAACTGATAAATTAAACACTTTACACTCCCTAGATTTTTTAAATGGAGCTGGGCATATAAAAACAAGCAAGCAAACAAACAAACAAACAATAAAATAAGTTCCACAATGTACGGTTGGCTTTTGGTTTTATATACACTTAACATTCTGTTACTCTATCTAAATAAATGTACTTAAATTTAGCCATTAACAATAGAGTGTCTAATTAAATTTTCCTTTCTTTAAATTAACAAAAGAGGTTAATTAAGTAAACAAATTGCTGCTTGCGTTTCCTACACTGTCTTCCTCCCAGAACATACCCTTTCCTACCTTCTCAGTGGTGAGAGATGACATCCTCTATTTCCTTATTTTTCAATTTTCTCTTCATAAGCTCTTTCTGGCCAGTACATGCTGACACATGCTCATGTCAAATACTTTTCCTCCCTATGATTCATTCAGTCACTCCTTTACTCCTTGCAAGCTGCTGTCTGTCCCCAGGTCCTCATCTAAAAAGGAACCAAGGGTCACTTGGTTGTAATCTAGTAAGTATTCTACATTCCTTAGCACACCTGACTCTCTGTCAGCAACTGACCAGCTTGCTCTCTGATTCTTAGAACACTTTCCTCTTGGCATAGGAGGGCAAAATCTGCCAGTTGGAAAAGTTTCTCTTTTAGGATTATTTTAGGGTGGATTATTTTTAAGAAATGGAAGCCTCCAAGAGGTTTTTATGCTTTTGTTGGTTTTTGTTTTGTTTTTTTGGCCTCCCCTCAACTGCATTAAAAAAAAAAAAATAGAGGCCCTGTCCCAGGAAAGATACTATCACCATAGATAACTATAGGATAATAGGAAGCAGGTGTGGTAGAGAGGGAAGAATCCAGCAATTTCCTGCCCCAAAATAGCATTTGCTCCTTTTTTACCTTTCCATCCCTCTGACTAATCACCCTAGGTATTCTTTGTGACATTATTCCTTTACCCAAAACAAATAGTTTACTGAAATTAGTATTCATAACTTCAGACACCTCCAACTTACAGGTGAAGAAACTGCTTAAGCGCTAAAATATATTGAAGAAATAAAAACCTTAATTATGAATTGTATACTCTTCCATAGAAACAGCCTGAGTGTCCATTATTAAGTAATGCACTTTAATACCCCAGTGCCTTATAAGAAGAATTAAAAACAGACTCTTCCTGCCTTCTAAGTAATATATTCTAGAAGGTATATTAGTAGGACATTCAAATCTCTCTTCAGGAACAAAGCATTCATTCTTCCCCAGCTGGGAATGTTGGCTCCAGAAGGTTTGAAGATTAATTTCTTCCCAGTAACTGTCCTGGACAAGTGAGCTACCTCATTGGAGACTGTCCTTGGGAAAGCCTGCATGGTTGATGCTAGAGTGCAAAAGCATAGCAGCTAGCTTCAATGCCACACAACTTAGAAGGACCCTCCCAGCTTCAGAGCTACCCCTGTCTGAGATCTCTTCTACAACCTCATTATAGTCAACCTCTCTTTCTGCTGATTTCTTCTTTTCTTACTCCCTGCAAGTGTTCTTCCTACATGCAAACCTCCATTTTAGAGTCTGGTGTCTGGCTGTCTCATCTGGACATACAGCATCTATAATACTTAAGATTTTGAATATGCTATTTCAAGTAGCTCAGTTTCAATCCTGGAACAGCCTGCTCACTGAACACTTGCTATTTTGGCTTTACTCTGACTGCAGTATTTAAACTAAAATATTTTCCACAATGGAACATTATAGCAAAAGAGCTTGCTTATATTATAATCTGCCTAATATCCCAATTTATAATTTCAACATATGAAACCTAAAAAGCAAAAAACAAAACAAAATGAAAAACCTGGAAGGTATTGTCTGTCCAACAAAGACACTATGTGACATTTAGAACCATACAGGTTACTCAGTAGCTGGTTGAAGAATTGAACAGAGCTAAAGAGAGAAAAGATCTCACAGCTTTATATTCAGCTAAATCAATTGAGAGCTAATGTTTTTACTTAATAAATTGATTTTCATTATCTGTACCAAAACGTTATCCAAATGATACTGAGACATTTAATTATATTTTAGCTATATTCACACACACACACACAAGCACACACAACTGGCTTGCTCAAATATAGTTAAAGAATACTTAAACAAAGGGATAATTTAACTTTTTAAGACAGAGGTTATCAGACTGAATTTTTGAAAATCCATCTATTGGTCCTTTCCAAAAGGTTTATTTAAAGCAAAACCACCCTGAAAGGTAGAAAACAGTGTGATGGGATATAGATGTCAAAGATATTTTACTCAAAGAAAAGAAAAATAAATATAAATATCAAACAAACTGAATTTTAGGCAAAAATCTACACAATGGTAATAATGACAATCAACCAAGAAATACACATTATCATGTATACACATAACACAAAGCCCGGGTGTACAGAAAACAATAACTGAGAAAATGTATAGCATAAAATATGTAGAAAACTTGGTTAAATTTTTATGGTCCCTTCCTGCACATTTAAGCAAACAAAAAAACAAACATATACCACTGGTTTACACAGATAGAGTTTAACCAAAAAAACTCAGAAAATGTACTAGAACTTTATTGTCCAATGCAGTGGCACTAGCCATACTGACTATATAAATTTAATTGAATTTAAAAATAAAATTACAAGTACAAATTCAATTCTTCAGTCACCCTAACCACATTTAAATGCTCCATTAGCCATAGGACTATTGAGAGGCTACTGATGGCTACCTTATTATATGCATAGGCTACAGAACATTTTCATCATCATAGAAAGTTGTAATTGACACTGTTCTTCCAGAGCATAAGCCAAACTTTTAACAGAGCAGAAACAAGGATTTGGGGTAGTCACTGAAGACAAAGTTCCACTCACTATTTCTTGATTTCTTTAAAAAAAAGAAAGAATGGAATCCATGGATTAGATGTGTAGTTAAAAATACTTTTATAAAGGAATTAGCATTTACCACAGAATTGATCACTTTAATAAATTATTCTATGCATGCTAACTTCTTGGGTGTATATATTTATGTAAATTTTGGCCTGAATCATGATATGTCATAGCTGGAAGAAAATTTAATGCAGACCAGACCAGTTTAGTGTTTTACTAAACTGTTATAGTCATAGGACAACTGAATCAGAAACACTGTATGCTGATACCCAGGTGTTTAGGGCCGAATTGTATCCCCCCTCCCCAAATTCATATGCTGAAATCCTAACTCCCAGTACCTCAGAAAGTGATTGTATTTGGAGCTAGGGTCTCTAAAGAGGAAAATAACTTAAAATGAGGTCATTAGGATGGCCCCTAATCCAAAATGACCCTCTCATAATAAGAGAAAAAGTTGGACACAAAAATGTACAGAGAGAAGACATTGTGAAGATAACAGGGAAAAGGTGGCCATCTAGCAGCCAAAGAACGAGACCTCATAATCTTGACCTCAGATTTCGACCCCCCAGAACCGTGAGAAAATAAATTCCTGTTGTTTAAACCACCTAATCTGTGGTACTTTGTTACGGCAGCCCTACCAAACTCAAATATGAGACTTGACATCTTCTGTCCCAGTGTGCTCCTTTTTATACCTATCTAACCAACAATGGTTGTGCGTATCAATGTGCTGATCACATTATTCAGAAAAAAAAACACCTCAAAATTATCACATTCGAAATTCAGAGCTTGTTTTCTGAATAAAATATGAAAAGGCTCTCAGAATTTCAGAATCCATCTCATGCTGAATAGGATACAGTGTTCTGGGGCCACGAAAGCATTCAGTCTTCATTAATGCTTTTTTGTTTAGCTCTCTCTGCTGTGTACAGAAAAAAACAGGACAAAAGCATGGTACAGATTTTCACAGCGTATCGTCAAGACAATAGCAATGATACAAACTCTAAGGCAAAAGAGCAGCATCTGTGTTTATCATTAATGGTTGAAGATAAAAAACGATGCTACAATTACATCCTCACTATCTTAAAATATTTTTGAAAATATCCTACCATTAAAATATTTGGCTCTCAGACTATATACTCAGTGATTTCACAGATTGATAAATAAATCAGATACGAGAAACTGGTGGGTACATTGAGTAAACCAAGGGTTATTGCTAACGACACGATGACAACTGCTGTTATATTTACTTAACAAACATAGCACTTCACAAAGTCAAAAAATTAATTTTTAATTTTCCTAACAACTCTGTGAGCTAACACTATTATCACCCAATTTTACAGTTGAGGAACCTCAGGTACAGAGAAGTTGAATAATTTCCTCAAGTTTACTGAAGCAGAATCAGCATTTGAACCCAAGTTCTCTAGTTGTACAGTGTGTGCTCTTGACCACTATGCCACAGTTTCATTTGCAAGTGGTTCTGCTAACACTTCTTTATGAGCATAAGCTTATCCATGTATATGGGAAAAAGAATCATATCAAGTTCAATCCACATGCGTCCCAGTTAAATCTTCATATAAAGGCAAAATTTTAAATCGGGCAGATCCAGATCGGTAATCTTTAGGGATACATTTTCAGGTTTGTAATGTGGTAAAACATTCAAGGAAGTGATTACCATACAAATGAATATAATGTTTACTCCGCCAATTGTGAGAAGGAAGAGGGATGAGCAGGCTTTGGTTGGAAAGGAGCAACTGGAGATAACACATCTGGGCTGGAGCTTTTAGACTAGGTGATGGTTACAAGAATTCTCTCTTTTAAATAATTCACTCTTTCCAATGCATATTTGTTTTTATTCACTTTTCTGTTTGCATGTAATTTTTCACAACAAAATCCTAATATATTCATGTACACATACAAATACGTCTTCTTTTGGATTTTCTGGAAACAGAAGAATGTTGTATATCCCATCTGCAAGTGTTTATATGAAATACATGAAATATAGCAGCATCCAAAATGTAAGTCAAAATTACATACTGTGAAATCACAGATTTTTTTAAAAACTGCATGTACCATACTGGCCATAAAGTAAGTCACCATCCAGATGACAAAGCTTTGAGAAATTTTAACTGTCATGTACACCCCACAATTATTATTAAAAAATAAAATCTCTGAAACTAATTTATCATCAGAGTTTAATCTTTTGGCAGATGTACAAATACATACATGCATATATGCGTATCTCACTCAAGTACTATACCAATTAAAGGGATTTCTATATTTTAAAAAACCTGCAAGCCAGCGTTTTATTTTATCTTATTTTTAAGGATTTTTAAGATTTATTTATTTATTTATTTGACAGAGAGCACAAGCAGGGGGAGCGGGAGGCTGAAGTCTCCTTGGGGAGGTGCAGGAAAGCAGGCTCCTGGCTGAGCAGGGAGCCTGAGGGGGAAGGAGTGGGAGGGAGTGAGGGGGAGTGGGTGGGGTAGCGGTGGAGGGGGTGGTTTGATCACAGGACCCTGAAATAAAGGCAGATGCTTAACTGACTGAGCCACCCAGGTACCCCAATCTGAAAGCATTTTAAAGAGCCATGGGCATTTTCTAATTAGGAAATATATTAGCCAACGCTTAGTGGCTAATCTTTATTGAGTGATTACAACATATTAGATGCTGTGGTAATACAGTTGTGCCTTACCTCCCTAAACCCCAGCAATGCATTAAGCACCATTATCCTCATCTTACAGAATCCAGAGGTTGTTAACATGCCCATGTTATATGCAGGTACATGTTGACTCTAGGATCTATATGGAAAAAGTCCCACTTTCAAGGCAACATGTCACTACGCAGAAGGAAAGGCAAAATTGAAGTGTGTCAGTAAACTGATTACAATGCACATGATGGCATATTTTAATATTTATACATTTTGAAAAGTATACATTTATCTGGAGGATTTATCCAGTGTCCACAGATGCTGTACAAGGAATTCAGTACAAGAATAGTGGCCAGAAAAGAAAAAGACAGAAGACTCAAAGTCATGAGAAAATGGAAGTTTTCAGTATTTTTTTCTTCCTTTGCCACACATAATAACATAAAGGAAATTAAAGGAAAATATTGTTGCATATATAACTTCCAAAAATAACAGCTATGTAAGTGTGAATATGTAGGTGTGTCTGTTTTAATTCATAGATTAGTATGTCATTTGAAGGAAGGATGTTACCCTACCCTAAAATAATGTGAGATCTCATTCCTGCTCTAAGAATATGAACCCAAAGGAAATTATCTATAGTAATTCATACAATGGTATTTATCCATAACAAATTTTTCAATTATTACTAAAGCAACAGGAAAGTCTGTCATTTTAACAGTGAGGTATTAAAGCATACCTATCACAAAGATTAACTAAATCAGATTGTTAAGACTGCAAATATTCTTTTGGATATTCAACAAAGATTTCATGTGTGAAGTGGAAAAAAGTCAGACCTACTAACTTTTCCTAAATTTAATGACTAAGGTTTGAAAGCTAAATTCAGAGTTCATTTTTTCATTTTAAAAGTATCAGTAAGAATGATAATTAACAATATGGCTCTTTAATTTAAATATATTACTCTCAAAAGACACAACTACAGTTTTCCTACTTACTGAAAACACAGTAAGGCAGACCACATTCACTGCCACTGATTGTAACATAAAAATTGGATTTGAATTATTTCTCTATGTTTCTTAACTATTATACGAACACCATTTACCATATTGTAAAAGAAATATTTTCAAAGCCCATCTCCATGTGAACACTGACTCAAACTGTCAGAAATCAAATGGAGTGGGAACAATTGTTATTGCCATGTGGCAGAAGTTAGTGTATCTTTGTTAGAGAGTTGGGTTTCATCGCGTTCTACCTGGGCCACATTTACAGCTACTTTATCTTTTCTAGTCTTGGTTTCCTCTTTTGTAAAGTGGGGAAAAATAGGAGTTATTACCTCAATTTATTAGAAGTATAAACTTAGACTACACAAAAAACAACAAACTTTGTATCTGACACATAGTAGGCAACTTATACCCAGCAGTTACTTTCTTTTTTCCAACTCTAACTAGGATTAGGTATTTATAGCAAAGATATTAAACTCCTTCCCTCTTTCCTTACCCCAGGGCATTCTCTTCCTTTCCCCCTCTCTACATACTTGGAGCTTCAGGCAATAAAGTTCAGACTAGCTAAGCAAGCACCTTATTACTGTTCTATCAGTGTTCCCTTTCGGTTAGGTATTTTAGTGATTTTTATGGATAAAATTTATATTCCAGAATAAGTTTGTTCTATTCTGAATTTCCCACAGGATCTAGGAGAGTGACACATACTCAATGAACATTAGATACATATTTTGAAATTAAAATGAAACTCCACCTGTATCTGAAGAGCACAAGGTATTTATTCTCATTTTGAGAAACTTAATGTGATTTTAAATTGATAAAGCTAATAATACAAGTTCTTTTTTTATGTCATCTAAATTCAAAACAAAAGTGAAATTTAGGTTGATGTTTTATATCAAGGCACCTAAAGGAAACTTGTCACTACCATGTGATGCCTGCCCAGATTCTCTCAACTAGGGTAACTGGGTCCATGACTGCAGAAACTGCACTGGCCAAGTTCATATATAGTTTCTGCATCGTGAAAGCAATAGTCACATTATTGTCTTCTTGAACATAATTGACCTGTCCATCCTTCTTAAAACCACTCTCCTCTCATGGTTGCTACCATCCACTGGTTCCTCTCTTCTTGTCTCACTGAGCATTGGTTCTCAGGCTTTATGGCTGGGGCACCATAGGGTTCCACCCTGTGGCTGCTTCTTCAACCACATAGTACATTCTCCCTAGACCACCTCAGAAAACCTCATCTGCAACCTGTCAACCAATCACTATAACATCTAAATCTGCAGCAAAAGGAGATGAAATATTTAACAAATGTCTGGAAAACCTAATGAGCTTGTGCTGAGGAACTGAGTACGGAGAAGGACAACTTAGTTCAGCACATTTGGTTAACAAGCTGCAGTGGAGGTCGGGTGACTCTGCCTCTGGAATCTACTAACAGGCTAGTAGGTAGAAAGGCAGGTACAATTCTTGTCACATGTGGTAGAACTCCAATGTCCACCACTGCTGAATTAAGAGACGGTGGTAGACACACCTTTTGTAATAACATGTAGGCTAATACCAGAAGGAGCTAAAGTAGGCGGAACACATGCATAGAGCAGCAGGGTAAGGCTGGGTTTCAGGGAACCACCATTTCCTCTATTAGGACTTTTGGCATTATTTAATACACTTTAAAAGCAATATGGATTATTAACTATATATATATATTTCATATATATATATATATACATATATATATGGAAAACTATTTAATGCAAGTATAGTACCCTTTGAAGATCTGTTTCTTTGAGATCCCCATGCCCTGTATATCCCTACAATAATGTATGTTATCATTAAAGCTGTCCCAATAATTCTAACTCTTAAATTGATATTTTTTTGATAACAGAAAATCCTCTCTATCTTTTGGTTACATCCTTCATTCTCCCAATATAAATTCATATGGAATTGTTTAAATTTTATGACTATAATTATTGTTTTCTGCTGTCCTAAGTAGGTCTCAATTGATTACATTTCTTTTTACATACAAAGTTCAGTTTTTCTTAGAGTAAGTAATTGGTTTTTTCTTTTCCTTTTCATGTGCTTACTGATCCCTGTATGTGTATCTCTACTTCAATTATATCTCAGAATGGATAGGAGGTGAATATGAATGATCCGTTAACCACCTTGACTACAAGGTACTTATATTTTTATCTATAAATCAATTAAATCTATAGTCAATTTTCTAGATCTAGAATCTATTAATCAATAAATCGAGAACATTCTCCATATCATAACATATTGGAAATGCTATGTTACCATATTTTATAAACATATATATATATATTTTTTTTAATTTACCCTTTTTGGTCTGAATTTATCAACATTTCCCATGTATTAATTTCCACTGTTGCCATATCAAATTACCGCAAACTTTGTGGCTCAAAACAACACAAGTTCACTGTTATAGTTGTATAGGTTAGAAGTGTGACCTAGTAATCACTGGATTAAAATCAAGTTGCCAGTGGTATTTCATTACCTTCGGGACGCTAAAAGGAAGAATCTGTTTGGGACACCTTTCCCAGTTTCTAAAGGCTGCATGCATTTTTTGGTTCTTGACCCCCTTCCTCTATCTTCAAAGTCAGCAGCATTGCACCTTTCTGACCATTATCCTGTGGTTACACCTTCCTCTCTTCTGAATTCAGTTATAAAGGATTCTCTGATTTTAAAGGCCCGTGTGATTAGGTTGGGTCCACTTGGATACTCCAAGATGGTCTCCTCATCGCAAGGTATTTAACCTTAATCACATCTGCAAAGTGCCAAGGAAGGTAACATATTCACAGGTCCCATGGATTAGGAAGGATGTTGACATCTTTGGGAGGCCATTATTCTGCTCACCACACCCAGTATTACTGATGCAATCTTGCCAAAAAAAAAACTCAGTATATTGTATGATCTAAGCAAATTACTTTATTTCCTGAGTTGAATGTCTATAATATACAGTTACCTATGATTTTATAGAAAACAAAATGTATATTCCAGTAGCATTGAGAAAAATCCATTCATAATATTTGTTAATTAAGAATAAGTATAAATACAGGCAGCAACCTCTTTGACCTCAGCCGCAGCAACTTTTCCTAGAAACATCACCAAAGGCAAGGGAAGCAAGGGCAAAAGTGAACTACTGGGACTTCATCAAGATCAAAAGCTTTTGCACAGCAAAGGTAACAGTCAACAAAACCAAAAGACAACTGACAGAATGGGAGAAGATATTTGCAAATGACATATCAGATAAAGGGCTAGTATCCAAAATCTGTAAAGAACTTATCAAACTCAACATCCAAAGAACAAAGAATCCAATCAAGAGATGGGCAGATGACATGAAAAGACATTTCTGCAAAGAAGAAATCCAAATGGCCAAGAGACATGAAAAAGTGTTCAACATCACTCGGCATCCAGGAAATACAAATCAAAACCACAGTGAGATACCACCTCACACCAGTCAGAATGGCTAAAATTAAAGTCAGGAAACAACAGATGTTGGTGAGGATGCAGAGAAAGGGGAACCCTCTACACTGTTGGTGTAAATGCAAGCTGGTACAGCCACTTTGGAAGACAGCATGGAGGTACCTCAAAAAGTTGAAAATAGAGCTACCCTATGACCCAGCAATTTCACTACTGGGTATTTACCCTAAAGATACAAATGTAGTGATCCAAAGGGGCATGTGCCCCCAAATGTTTATACCAGCAGTGTCCACAATAGCCAAACTATGGAAAAGCCTAGATGACCATCAACAGATGAATGGATAAAGAAGATGTGGTACACACACACACACACACACACACACACGCGCGCGCGCGCGCGCGCACACACACACACACACACACACACACACACACACAATGGAATACTATGCAGCCATCAAAAAAGAAATCTTGTTATTGGCAAAGACGTGGATGGAACTAGAGGGTATTATGCTAAGCGAAATATGTCAATCAGAGAAAGACAATTACCATAGGATCTCACTGATATGAGGAATTTGAGAAACAAGACAGAGGATCTTAGGGGAAGGGAGGGAAAAATGAAACAAGATGAAACCAGAGAGGGAGACAAACCATAGGAGACTCTTATTTTTTTTTTAAAGAATTTATTTATTTATGTGACAGAGAGAGAGAGATCACGAGTAGGCAGAGAGGCAAGCAGAGGGAGAGGGGGAAGCAGGCTCCCTGCTGAGCAGAGAGCCCGATGCGGGCCTAGATCCCAGGACCTGAGATCATGACCTGAGCCGAAGGCAGAGGCTTAACCCACTGAGCCACCCAGGCACCCCTCATAAGAGACTCTTAATTTCAGGAAACAAACTGAGGGTTGCTGGAGGGGAGGGGGATGGAAAGGATGGGGTGGCTGGGTGATAGACTTTGGGGAGGGTATGTGCTATGGTGAGTGCTGTGAATTGTGTAAGACTGATGAATCACAGACCTATATTCCTGAAATAAATAATATGTTAATAAAAAAAGAATAAGTGTGAATAATAACTGAATTCCATACTATATCTATTTACAAAGCAATTTTTTATGTGTTACCTCAATCAAAACTACATTCTCAGGTAAACTGTTATATATCCATTCCTAGACAAGGGAAGAGGCAAACGTTATATAACATACTTATAATCATACTTACTGTTACTAGATTCCAATATTTCTGTGCCATCAAGAAATGATCGAACCTAAACTAGAACTAGAATCCAGGTATTCTAATTAGAATCCAATCATCCTCGCTCACAGGTGCACAGGTCCACATGCACACACATACACACGTCCCATAAAATATTTTAAGAAATTCTACAGAATCACAGGAAATCAGAAGAAAAAGTCAAATGCAAACTCATGAAGTAAAATGAATCCAACAGCATGAACTATAAAAAATAGTTATTATGACAGGACAAATTTTAGACTTGCCAATCTCAAAATAAGCCTGTTAAATCAAGTCATAAGTAATATAGTATACTCTTATTCTTGTAAGACTTAGTATTTGCTTGCTGTAGTGAGCCAAATACAGAAATAGAATGGTCAGATTCTTCCCTGCTAAAATATGTCAGCCTCTATCCTATCTCATAAATCACAATTATCATTATTTTAACAAAAGCCTGTCATACTTGTAGTAAAGAATGAAACCATGATTATAAATCATCAAGTTGTGGGCCACTATGACGTACAACTTTGTGAAGCAATCATTAATCAAATAAATTCTAGATTTTAAAAAATCAACAAGACCAAACTCTTCTTCTTGTGATGGTCTTTGCTGATCCTTTCAAGGAGTGTCTCAGTAATTCTTTAGTATTGCTTGGACCAAAGCAGATAAAGAAGATATGAAGATGAAAAAGAAACAAGAATTCTAAGTATTTCTTCACCTAGGGTCCAGATGTGCATGTTTTTGTGTGATTTTTTTTTATCCCCTGACTAGAGATTTCACAGTTGTAATCATATTATAAAAGCAGAGTGAGACACAGGTTAAGATCCATCCTATGCTGACTTGAAACAGCTGCAGAAGCCAACATTAAAATAATTTCTTTAATTGGTACAAATATTTTCTCTACAAAGGTTATGGAATATGTAGAGAATATATTTGTGTAATGCCTGTCTCAAAAATTAGTCTTTTAGTGCAATTATTAATTTGATTTGTAGCTTCTGAAGAGATTCAGTATTAATCATAAAGCCTTCATTTTATTCTTTTATCAGCTCCATTTTAATGTTTTACTTTTTTTCTGTAACTTATATTAGAACATTAATAACTGCACATGAGTTTCAGAAATACTTGAAATCTCAAGTACTTTATTTTAAAAGGAATATTTGTATCCTGTAGAAGATTCAGTATGGATTTATTTTCTTCATTTTTCAAAAATGCCCATGAAATGTCATTTTCCAAAGTCTTTCCTGTGTTATCTATCTCCATTACATGTCTTCTATTTTAGGCAATATCATCATCTCACCTGCTAGAGATTTTGAGCTCATGGGGACAATAGCAAAAACTAGTTCAATCAAAGTAGAAGGTGGACAATCCCCAAAATTTATGGAGAAGACTGAAGATGACTGCCAAAAACCCAATGAGAAACATTTATTTTTACTCGGGGTAAAAACATTTTATTCAATGTCTCCTGTGTATGTTGCACTGTGCCATCATGATACCCACAATATGGTTACGAAGCTCCTACGTGAGCTATCTCAGAGAGTTAAGTGATTTCTTCTCTACAGAGACCTCCTCCACCTACAGTGCCCATATTTGCCAGACTTTTATTTCTGCAGTCATCACCTCCAGCACCTTTAATTATTCTTTGATTATGAGCTTTTTCTTTGGAGCTTTCATTTGTACCCTTGTTTTTCCTCACCTAAAAAATGAAGTACTTCCGAGGCACCTGGCTGGCTCAGTTGGTTAAGCCTCTGCCTTCAGCTCAGGTCATGATCTCGGGGTCCTGGAATCGAGTCCCGCCTTAGCCTCCCTGCTCAGCAGGACATCTGCTTCTCCCTCTCAACTCTCCCTGTGTTTTATCTCTCTCTTGAATAAATAAAGAAAAACATTTAATTAAAAAAATTTAAATACTTCAGGGCACCTGGGTGGCTCAGTCAAATGGGCATCTGCCTTCAGCTAAGGTCATGATCCCAGGGTCCTTCAATCGAGCCTCACATAGGGCTCTCTGCTCAGTGGGGAGCCTACTTCTCCTTCTGCCATTTCTCCTGCTCATGCTCTCTCTCTCTCTCTCTCTCTCTCTCTCTCTCTCTCTCTCCCTCCCTCTCTATTAAGTAAATAAAATCTTTTTAAAAATGAAGTACGTCACTTACATCTCGTCGCTCATCCAGTTTCTCTGTTATTACCTTCAAAACAGAGATTTCTATAATCTCTACTTCGATGGCTCACTCAACTCCTTTGAGTGAAGCAAAATCATTTAATCATCTCTTAATTTACCATAGCCAAAGAACAGGCTAGACCTTGTGCTTATTATTATTAGAGCTATCTCTACCACAGTTTCTTGTATGAGCCACAGTGTCTCTAAAAGTACGTGTCTCTAAAAACAGTGATACTTTTCTTTGAAGCAATTCTCTGCCAAAACCATGATCTCTGTTAGGACAGTGGACTACTGGGCAACTTTGCATGGCACAGCTCCAGGGCTGTGTGTGAGGATGTGAATGGTGCCTTCTGCAGCCGTGTAAAGTGGTGGCTCTCGTCTCGCCTTCTCCCTGTGCTATGTAAATTCTGCCTCCATCTTTCATGGTCCTTCTTGGACTGCTCTGTCTGTGTTAGGAAAGCCGTGGCTCTCCCTCACTATCCACATAACCATGTTCCCTTACAAATAGCTGAATAACAAAACATGTAATCTAGCACCTGTCTTTGAGTGATTGGCTATACCCTTTGTATAACATCACCGTGAACCTGTACACTTTTGCTCTGTCCAAGTTTTCATTTTCCATTTGCTTTCTGGTATCCACACTCTTTTCTTTCTTAACTGTTTGACCAGAATCCTCTCTACCCCTGTTTCTTTTCATTATGTATGATATCTAAAGAATGGCTGCAGCAATATTTAGAATGTCCTTTCTGCTGTTTCTGTCCTGATTTCACAGACATTACATCCCACTTGCCTGTGAAACATTAAGAGAATTAGAGAACCAAGAACCATCTTCAAGGTGACCACACTGCTCTCTCTAACTCTGCTGTCTCAACCTGCCTCGTAGCCATCCACAAATATGGTGATCACAACTTTTAACATACCCAGACTTCTCTGTTCTCTGCACTGTTCAGACTTGCTAATCTACTAACATTCTAACTCCATGCATTGGACTAATAATGTACTGCAATCTGATTTCTTCTGTGCTCATTTGCTTTCCTTGACTAGCTTAGTGATTAACACCCATGTGGGTACATAAAAAACAGTCGATATTTTAATTATTTCATACACTATATTGGATAGATTTGATTCCCAAAGTTAATAGTTAAATACAGTTCAATTTTTAATAGGTATAGTTAAAATATTTTTAATGGTTACAGTTAATTTTTTACAGTATAGAAAGGTATTTAATGACAATTTTAAATTCCCTCCTCTATTCTTCCAACTCTTGCAGCCAACTTCCCTGAGGTAACCATTTGAATAGGGTGTGTGTGTGTGTGTGGTGTTTGGGATAAAGTGGATCGTGCCACATATACGGTTTGCAACTAAGTTTTCCACTCAACATCTATCGTGGGTATCTTTTCACAGCAACCCATATAAATATAAGACTTTATTTTTAATGGGTGCACAATAATGAATTCACTGGTATTGACAAATCATAATTTATTTAAATGATCTGTGACCCTAAATGATTTTAGAAAACTCTACAATAACAGTAAACACATGAAGATACACAAAAGTAGGTGGTTCGGTAAACAATATAGCTCATTCTTAATGTTCTCACCATTGACTAGCAGGGAGGTTTTCTAGGTAAAACTGAATTGTTAACAGAATATCTGCTTTTAACATAATGCAGCAAGCCTGACTACATTTTTTGGTATATGTCAGTGGACTGACAAGAATGTCAAACTTAGGGTTTTCAGCTCAAAGTCACCCGGGGTGCACCAAAATTGTATTAGTTGGAGTATGGAGCTTTCTCAATGTGTTATAGAACATCTGAGGCATTTCTGTCATTTAACTGACATGCACGACAGACTACAAATGCTGAACGCCAGCTTGCATTTTGTAGTTTTGAACAGGCAGCCTCTATTCCACTCTTCTTGCTTTAATGGGGTTGACATAAGAATGTCATAGAAGGAAATTCTTATATATCCTAAATGAGAATTTGAAGCCAAACCTTAGAACATATTGTTATAAAGATCAATTAAGTGTGCAAGGTGAAATTATGTTCTGAAGAGTAGATTGAGGTTCTGATGAATGATACATATTGTCTTGGGATAAGCCTCATTGAAATCCATTAATTAGTTTTACATGTTTATGACTAAACCTTTGAAAAGTCATTTTGACATAAACAAATCTAAGCACTCAAAAAACACACCCAATGGATACTAGCTAAGGAATTCTCAGAATAATGAAAATGATCACATTTTAAAATATAAAAATAAAGGCCTCACCTTGTAGTGACACATTTTAGGAATGTATGAGAAGCAGGATCTCTCTCATTAAAAAAAATAAGTAAATAAGTCCTCATCAGTATAATTCCAGAGATGGAAAAACAAGTTTTTTTAAATGTAACTTTAATATAGCTAAAAATAAATGTAAGGCTCTTAGGAGGGCAAAACACTGCATTACATAGTGGCTTGGAACATTTTGGATAAGCTAACAAAATTAAACAATACTTGGTGTTTATAAAGATGGGTAAAATCAAGCTAACATAAAATAAATCTAGAATTAACAAAACCAGGACTTAAGCAGTAATTAAGTAATCCTGACTTCATCATTCTTTAAGAATAGAAAAGGTGAATTTAAATGCTATTAACATTTTTTTTTAATTCCAGTGATTTCCCCATGGCTACATATGTGAACAATTACATTAACTACCTCCTCACTCTCATATGGTAAAACTGCTTCTTTGGACCACCTTGTAACTATTTTCTGTGCCTACCTTCTATATAATTTGTTCTACAAAATTTAGTTCTTAGCAGTTGTATAATCACTCCCAAAAGCTGTTATTAGCTCTGTTGCCCCTGGTCCCAGCAGCCTTTTTAGATATAGGCTGTAATCCACTAGCTAAATGAAGCAAAGTCTTCTCTAAAGCTCTCCACAGAGTTTGATTTGTTGTACGATGCTATACAATTCCAAGCTGTGAGTTCTACTACCCATTCATTAAAAAATAACCTCAAGATCTACTATGTACATATTTTCTTTACTTTTATCTCATGTCTTCCAAGTTCTTCTACCTGTGATTTTGAAGACATTCCTCTCCTGATTAAGGAATAGAATATCCTTCTTATTTGTGATGAGGGTTGTTGCTTTTTGACTTACTACTTTTTTAGACAAATGCATCAAAGCAAGCTCAAGAAATTATCCTAGAAATAGTTATCAGGCACAAGTAAGTCTTTTTCTCCATATATTTCTTTCACTGTTGGCGGAAAAGTATTAGGGATCAACTGCCATGTAAAAAGGTCATTGGATTAAGTTGAACACTTGCTTGAAATACTGGAGGAAGATCAATCACAACAGCAACCAGCCTGAAGCATTTGGGATTGTATTCCTTTAAAGTCATAAAGTTTGGTTAATATTAGAAACAGTAACATATGAACTAAAGTCTAATGTTCATAATATTCTTCTAAAATTAGAGCATACCTTACTGATAATACTGGTATATATTGTTGTTATAAATAATAATAATTTTATTCTCATCTCACCTTCGATAAACTAAATGAATCTTCCTTGAGATGTGGAATATGGCAAGTGTGTAAATTCTATTCAACAGTCAAACTATCTACAACTCTCTTTTAACCAACACTGCTCAGATGGCATCAGGAAAATTTGAGAGCTTGGTTAAGTATGTTAGTCAAAATCATTAGCCACGTGTTAAATACAAATCAATTTCTAGTGAAAACAATTCTTTCCCAGGGCTTCTTTTTTTAAAATATTTTGTGGTGTCAGAGCTGGTGGCAAAATTTCAGGGTTGTAAAGCATGTGCCTTGAAAAAGTCATTTCTTGAGAAGATTTGATCATTAGCAGTATCTTCTGCAAACTTTTTTAAAATTTTTTTAAAGATTTTTTTTCTTTATTTGACAGAGAGAGAGAGAGAGAGAGAGAGAGAGAGAGAGAGAGAGAGAGAGAGATTACACGTAGGCAGAGAGGCAGGTAGAGAGAGAGGAGGAAGCAGTCTTCCTGCTGAGCAGGGAGCCCAATGTGGGGCTTGATCCCAGGACCCTGAGATCATGACCTGAGCCGAAGGCACAGGCTTTAACCTACTAGGCCACCCAGGCGCCCCTCTTCTGCAAACTTTTCAAGTCACATTTTCCAAACTTAGTAATCATGTGCGCACACAGGCGTCAAATTCTAGCGTCACTACTGGCCAGTAATGGGACCTTAGAGAAACCATTTTATCTCCCTGTGTCTTACTTTCTCTACTGGCAAAATGAAAGTACTAATAGTACCAGTGCAGAGAAGCTTTATAAGAAATATGTGAGATTCATGTAAAATGCTTTATACAATACTGGACACTTAGTGAGTACTTAATAAGAGTTAGTTGTTATTCATATATTTCTCCAGTAAGCATCAATTTAAGTATTCATCTCTTGTGTATTAAGAGCTAGAGATACAAAAGACACAAATAACAGATATACAATCTAGCTAGGGAGGTACAATTAAATAACAAAAAGAAGTACAAGAACACATTTAAAAAAACCCAAAAGATACAAAGCCATTACAAAGTGAGTGAAAAGAGAGATATAGGGTTAGTCAAAGAAGGTTTCATGGAATAAGTGAATGCAATCTGCAAATTAAATGATGTCTGCAGATTCATGGAAAATTGGGAACGATGTTCTGGGAAAGGAGACCAATAAGAAAATTCACAGAAAAGAAAATTAATAACATGGTATGGGTAAGGTTGGTGCTGAAGTAATTCAGATAAGGGAAAATAAAGAAGCCTCACAAAAACAGAAGGGTCATTTGTAGGAATGTTATATAAGCTACAGCTGTAAAAAAGGTGTTTAGACGAGGTTCATCCATTTGCAGACATGAGGAATAAAAAAATTACTATACATTCTTGAAGAAGAAAATAACTTGTCAAAAATTATGTTTTAAAAAGGTTATGCCAGCAGCTACAGGCTGCATGCTCTGGGTTGAGGAAACACCGGAAGCGTAGAAGTGGCAGTTGAAGCTTCGAGAGCAAATAAACCCTCTGAGGGAGTTATTAGAGGGAGAAAAGCAGAGGGCAAGGCCAAACTTGACGAAAGTCCACAATTAGCTAGAGCCGGTACAGGAGACAGAGAAAAAAATATAGGAAAAGAAATGAGAAAGTACAATATATAAAAAAAGTTTTGTCTCTACTGGACAAGGCAGTGATGAGGTGGAGGAGAATGTGAATTAGGAGAGGGGAAGGAAGAGACAAATTTGGGTTTGAAAAGAGTGGCTAGGGTAGAAAGTGAAACCAGAAAGGTAGTTTGAAGCCAGAGCTTTGTAGGATTCTTGTATTATCCTTTCACCCATTAAGAGACTTGAAACAACCATGATTAGATCTATATTTTAGAACAATAGTTTTGGGCAACAGTGTAAAGAAAATACAGGAGGGCAGAGGAGTTGAAGGCAGGGAGGCAATTTAGGGGTCTCCTAGAATACTTCAATGCAGGGGGAGCAGACATAAGAAGGAAGAGGAAAGGAAATTAGGAGACCATGGGATGTAGAATCAGTATGACTTAGTGGCCTCCTAACTTTCTGACCTTTATTACCAATAAATTACCCAGTTTGGGCACACAGAGGAGAAACTGTTAAGTACTTTTTGGAAATGCTGAGTGTGAAAGTTCTCACAGGATGTCCACTATGCAGGCGGGAACATGTATCTGGAATTTGGAAAAGAGCCAGCACTGACAGTATATAGCACTGTAAAGCTTAGGGGGATTCATATATATGAATATCCCTAATGTTTTTGTGCTACCTTCCCAGGTAAAGTAAGCTCCTATTCATCTGCTGAGCAGTCTCAACTAGTGACACCTTAAATGCAATTCTTTTTTATATGATATTGCATGCCCTCTATTGTATTCTGAGTTAATTCAATTTCATTGAGAAGAATTATTATTTCCTTGGCTACGTATCAAAATAAATTTAATACTCATTTTTGGCTAGCAAATTTTAGAAATATTGAAAAAAGATAAAAAGTGAATTTAGGATTCAACTTTTATAAAACAGAAATATTTTATATTCTATCAGGGCAATATTCACAATATTAGGTACAAGACTAAAAACACATCTTTTAAAAAATAAATGTTGGTTTTAAGAGATCAATCTAATGGCCTGATATATATTTGATAGTGATTTTTAAAAATCAAATTGACACTTCTTTTTCCAGTAGTGTATCATATTTTTCAGATAAAGATTCCTCAGGAGATGCATTGCAACCTTTTGATCTTGAAAGTGGGCAAAATTCTATCATCAATCATTCAGTTGCTTCATTTGGACCCATGAGAATTAGCTAACAATCATTCATGCAGACTGGATAATTTTTATAGGACGTGAAAGGAGATATTATATTCATATTTTTGTCAGGTAAATTTCTTTTCATAGTTTATATAAAGATATAGGATTTAATATAATCTATTTACATTTCTTTTCATACACTATGGGACTGGTGATACACATCAAGAATACAATTTTACCCTAGCTCAAACTCAGGTCATGATATGTTGAGAGAAAGATTTTCAGGGAAAGCAAATAACTGAATTCTGACACTGAGACCACACACTTTAAAACAGTACTTTAAGATCAGCCTCTTGACAAAGAAAATAACCGAACCTTTAAATCAAGACATTCTTTCAGAAAACACTTCTTAGCCCAGGGTAGCACTTACTTAACTGTGGTGCAGCATGTTACTGGGGAAGATGAGGTCATATTAGAAATCTTCAGATTAATGATGGTGAGTAATTTATCCACAGTAAGTATGAGAGAAAATAAATATATTTTTTAATGTGAGGGATTACATTAGGGCAGTGTAAAGTTTCAGGCTCTGCTGTCATTACATAAAGATCATGTATTCTAAGATTTGTATGCTCACTTTCATTTATGTTAGGACTGCAATTTCCAATTATCTGATGAGGAAAAAAAATTCTATTGCACTCCAGGGGACAGGCAAATGGGGAAAAATACATTACTTACATAAGCACTAAGGTGACTAACACAGACATCTGGATTGCTAATTCTAAATGTTTTAAGGTCATAATATTTCTTTATGCTTATACAAATATTTGCTGTCCTTTTAAATCAAAACTTATAAAGAAACAGATGTACACACACACATACATGCATATATATACCAAGTGTAATTTGATGTAGTTATAACTTGCATATAGTAAAGTGCACATACCATGAGTGTGCAGCTCTATGTTTACCCAAGTATGCTCCCTTATAACCTCCCAGATAAAAATATTTTTTGAACAACCCAGAACACCCTCCTGTGCTCTTACCCAGTCAACAGTCATCTCTAAAGGTAACCATTCCTTTGACAACCTTTATCATAGATTAGTTTTGCCTGCCCCTGGATCTCATATAAATGGATTTTTTTTTTTTTTTGAGAGAGAGAGAGAGAGAGTGTGCATACAGGATGGAGGGGCAGAGAGGGAGAGAAAGAAAAAGAGAGAGAGAATCTCAAGCAGCCTTCACACCCAGCACAGAGCCCAATCACACAACCAGGGCTCAATCACACAACCCTGAGATCATGACCTGAGCTGAAAACAAGAGTTGGCCACCTAACCAACTGAGCTGCCCAGGAGCCCCAGGAAGGTATTCTTTCTAGTCTAGTTTCTTCTACACAACATCGTACCTGTGAAATTTATCCAAAATGTTGAAAATGCATGCGTATATTTAAATGTATAACTAAAATTAAATAAGGGAAAATTAGAATTGTTGTCACTAAATGAAATATAGCAAATATCAAATAGCTCTCTTGGCACTGGTCAGGTTAAAAGACATAATATAATTTAAATTCAAATGGGCCACTGCAGTTCCATATTATATTAAGGAGAAAAAATAATTTAAATTGTTCTACCATTATAAATGCAGAGAGTTCGTTTTTATTTTTTATTTTATTTTTTAAAGATTTTATTTGCTTATTTGACAGAGAGAGAGAGAGATCACAAGTAGGCAGGTGCGGAGGGGAGGGCAGTAGTCTCCCTGCTGAGCAGAGAGCCTGATGCGGGGCTTGATTCTGGACCCGAGCCTAAGGCAGAGGCTTAACCCACTGAGCTACCAGGTGCCCCGAGATTTCATTTTTAAGTAAAAACTGTTTCTTTCACTTTTTATGAAGACTACTGACCTTAGGACACTAAGAAAAGAGACTATGGCTTTGCTATGAATCTGGGTCTCACACCACAAAATTAGGCCTATTTCTAAAGTAATGGGAAGGATCAAGGCTACAACTGTGGAAAACAAGAACAGAATCCTATAGCTACCATGTACTAGTGATATTAACCTTAGGCCAGTGAAGAGCAGCAAAAGATGCTCCCACAAAATATGGTTCTAGTTCAAGGCATGCCACTCCAAAACATGCCACTTTTGTATATTATTTAAAGATGAAGACACCTGCAAAATAGAAAATAGAGAGAGAAGCTTTCTCTGAGCCACCCTTATCTGTCTAAAGACAGATATTCCAAAAGGCACACAATTATAAATCCCCTTCCTGAGAGTTTCGTAAACTAGGGAGGATTGACTTTCATCACAGGAGACACTAGAATTTGACAATTTGACAACTGTCCTAAACCACCAGACCTCCCCTGGATCCTACTAAGGGCCCATTCCTTTTTCCTGAAAACCATTTAATTTCCCCTAAGAGGCCAACATCCTTCTCCCACCTCCCCCTTTCTCCATTAAGATAGTAGTTAAGCCGGAATTCTAGAGCTACCTCTTTGAGTTATTCTTTTTTCTCAGTATCTCTTGTGTATACCTGAGTTTTGCACATTAGTAAACTTCTCTTCGTTTTTCTCTTGCTAATATGTCTTTTATTATAGGGGTCTCAGCTAAGCACTCGAGGAAAATTATTTTCCTTACCTGCACTAGTCATTTAACCTTTTGGATATTCTGTTTCCTTTTTTCTACAATGTATATAATATCTACCTTGAAGGGTATTTTGAGCATTAAGGAGATGGATGGTGATTCCAAAGAGATAGGTAGACTTCCTGGTACATTTCCAGTGGCTCTCAAAGTACCTATTAGTCTCTGGAAAGCTTTAAAAAAAAAAAAAATCCCAATGCCCAGACCACATCTCAGACCAATTAAGCCAGAATCTCTGGGGGTAGGACCCATGCGGCAGTATTTTTTAAGCTTCCAGGCGATTCCAAATTTGTAACAAACTGTAGATACTTTGAAACGATCCATACACTAAAGGTATAGAGAACACAGGGCAGGTATCATTTAGTAAGGCCCAGTAGTTGAAAAGGGAATGGAAGACCGTAAGTGGGAACCAGAAAGGAGTCAACAAGAGGACAAAGCAATGTGAGATGCTCAGAACATGGGGAGGGGGTAGGGCAGTGACTCCAATGACAAATTTCTACCATCATAACTGTGACTCGCTCTGCTAGGTCTTTACATTATCAGAAATATCTGCTTTATCTTCATGCCCAATTTGCTTTACTCCTTTTCCTTTTTAATTTAGGGTTTGACTTGCACATAATAAATGCATGCAAAGGAAAATATATTTCAGGCTATGGAGGATCTTTTATTAATACAGATGTACAGAAATATAAGTTAAAAGGTTTCTTAGATTTCATAAATTTCACCATGCTAAAATTATTAGGCCAATTTACCTTTGCAGGAAAGAACATCAATCTTCCTTCTAAAACACTTTGAAGATAAAATGTCATCATTTAATCTTTTCCACTTTATCTCTCCTGTTCTATAATGTGAAATATTTAAAATATATAAAATATATTTTTCTATAATGCTGCAAATAAGGCATTATAAAACATAAATTTTTGAAGTCTTCAAGGCAATAAATTTTAAAATCTACTCCTAATAAACATGTATACGTATTTAATTTTCTAAATGAATAAGCCTCAAGAATCAAAGAAATCTTAAGAAAATTATTATGCTAACTCCATTATTTCATGTAGTTCAAACAACTTAAAATATAAATATCTTTTGAATTTTATTCCTTTTATGGCAGTTGCAGAAACTGGATAATGAAGACTGTGATGTGATGTTACTAAATGTTCACAATACATCGATGCTTTTCTATTACAATTTTTTATTTTTTTTTACTTTTGCTTCTGGTTTAACAAAATTTATGGCTATGACTACAAAGATAAGAGGTGAATCGATCTATTTGCAGTGAATTTGATCACCTAAAATCAATGATCCAACTGAAAATGCTCATTATAACTTTAGTGATTGAAATAATTGCCTTGGACTTGACTCGTCACTTTGCTGCTTAGTTTATATATAAATGACTTGAAATTTCTTCTGTGAGCTATCCCCAAACTCCTGTAATTACGAAAGTTTTATAATCATATCCGTTTAGAGCTGCAGCAATTCAGAGAAATCATGCAGCTCATTCACGCTTAATTTTTCAGATGAAGAAACTGAGATTCAGAGAACTTAAATCATAACTAATTCATTGTAGAAGTGACATTAGTCTCATAATTACCAAATCTAGAGTTTTCATTTGTTTATTTGGTTAAACCAGGATATTTCCTTTCATGCTACATTTTTTTAAAAAGATAAAATACTTCACTGATTTCACCGAATCTATGATATGAATTATACCAAGCAGCTTATTAAAGAAATCTCATGTCACTAAAACTTCTAAAAATATGTATTATTTCCTTGCAATTGAATCTCTTTCTAATTTCATTAAATAAAATATAATGATTGAAAGAATTATTCTAAGAATTTTTTTTAATACATTGCTATCTGAAATGCATTACTTAAAAATGGGGAGCAACAGCCCTTGCATGAAAAGTGTGTTACAAAGGCAGAAGCTCAGGCCCACCCCAAATCCAGTTAATAGATATCTCCTTTTTAACCAGAGCCCTGGGAACTCCTATGTCCACTGAAGTTTGGAAACTATGGCAGCCAGCTCTGGTCTCATCTAGGGAAAGGAACAGAAAATACAATCTAGTCGGCAGGAGGAACTAGAGGAAAAGGAAGCTGAGGCTTGTGGACTGTATGAAGCTCTCATAGGTAATGTGAGGCTAAATTAGAAGTCTCTTGCTATGATATCATCCTTGAAGTCCTATGCAATACCAACTGCCTCTAAGCAGATCCAGCCCTCCATACTGATAGCAGAAGCAGGGAAAGCAAACTGAGCCACAGCGTGCTACAAATGCCCTGATTCCAAACCATCTTACAGCAAACACAGGAGAAAACGGTGAGCTTCCATCAAGGTTTCTTCCACACAGGATTGCCAACAACAAAAGCTAAGGCGGGATACAGATGTGACTACACCATTTCTTGTAAATAGGAGGTTTGCTGAAGTTTTCAGTTGAAAAATCCTTATCAAGAAGGGAATTCCCTTCTATTCTATTTCCCTGAGAATCTCTGTCATAAGTGATTTTGAATGTGACTAAATTATCTTCTGCAACTCTTTAGATGGAATTTTTTTTCTTTTTAACATGTTAATATGGTGAACAGATTTTAAAAGCATATGCCAGATTATATTCATGAGATAAATTCACGTTTGGTTATTCCATATTATCTTTTTTTTCCCACATTGCTTTAACTTTTACTAAAATCTTGTTTAGGATTTTTGCATTTATTTGTGAGTGAGACTGTAATTTTTTCTTCTCCAAGTGTTCTTGTCAGATCTGGGGATCAAAACTATAAAAGCCTCAAAAAATAAAATGAAGGATTTCCTATTTCTCTTTTAGGCTGATTTCTCTAAAAGCTATAAATTAACCTTTACTTTAACTGTTTGAAGACCTTTTCAGATTTTCCATTTCTCTTTCAGTGGATTTTGGGAAATGTATTTTCTTATAAATGTGTTCATTTTATTTCTCTAATTACCTTTTTATTCTCTGTATCACAAGCAATTATGCCCATGTCTCTCCTCCCAATACTATTTACCAGGGCCTTGCCTCTTTAAGCTTGATGAATCTTGAATAAGGTTTTAACACTTATCTTAGAAATTACAAAGAACCAACTATTGGGTGCCTGGGTGGCTCAGCTGGTTAAGTGACTGCCTTTGGCTCAGGTCCTGGATCGAGTCCCACATTGGGCTCCCAGCTCCATGAGGAGTCTGCTTCTTTCTCTGACCTTCTCCACTCTCATGCTCTTTCTCTCTCAAATAAATAAATAAAATCTTTAAAAAAAAAAAAAAGAACCAACTATTGACCTTTCTTAGCCTATTTTTCTTTATTTTATTCATCTGTACATTTATTGCTATTATCGCCTTAATTCTAACTTGCTTGGATTTATGTTTTTTAACCTAAGTTCTTAAATAGAACGCCTACATAATTTTCACCTTTTTCTTCCTTCCTGATAACCCAAACACACTTCCTTCTAATTCTTTCTTTAATGCATCCCCCAAGTGGATATGTAATATTTTTATTTCTCATTTCAAAGCATTTTATAATTTGTTCTATTACTTTTTTGACTCATGAGGTTTTTTTTAATGTGGTTTTAAAAATGTCCAAACATACGGAGTTTTGTAACTATATCATATTATTAACTTAGCTAAAGTTATGTTCTGAGAATACAGAAATATGCCTCTGATGTTGGAACATGCTTTACAATCTAGAATGCTGACAATTTCACATAATGTTTTGTGTATTCTTGGAAATCGTATGTATTCTCCATTTGTTGGTGGCAGTGCTCTGTGTGTCCTTAGATTGAGTTCATGATGTACATATTTGCTATATACTTACTAATTCTTTTTTCCGTTTATTCTATCTGAAATAGAAAGTTTAAAATCTGCTCTGAGAGTTGATTTGTCAGTTTATCCTTGTTTAATTTTGGCTTTACATATTTTAAGCTATTATTAATTCATACAAGCCAAAACTGATATTATGTTATTGGACATTTAACATTTTATCAATTTGTAATTACCCTCTTAATATCTAGTGATGCATGTTTCACATAAGTCTCTTCTGTAATTTAAAAATTGCTTCATTTTGGTATCTGCCAACTCTATTTTTTCCATTCTCTTACTTTCAACATTTTTGTATCCTTTTATTTTGGATCCATCCCCTGGACAGACTCTGCTTTATTATTTCCTTTGTCAATCTTTGTCTTTGAACTAATCGCATCCACTCATATTGACTCAGATCATTGATATGTTTGGAATCAATTCTACCATCTTACTTGTGCTTTTAATTTGTCCTGCTGGGCGCCTGGGTGGCTCAGTGGGTTAAAGCCTCTGCCTTCGGCTCAGGTCATGATCTCAGGGTCCTGGGATCGAGGCCCGCATCAGGCTCCTTGCTCAGTGGGGAAGCCTGCTTCCACCTCTCTCTCTCTCTATCAAATAAATAAATAAAATCTTAAAAAAAAAAATTTGTCCTGCTTTTGCTGAGGAGTACTTTTTCCTCTCTTTTATACTGACCAATATTCTCCTCACCTCACCCTCATAATTTTCAATGCCTTGTTTGAGATATCTCTTTCTATTTCTTTCCTTTCAGTTGTTCCTCTTTAGTTGTTGCTTTTGTTTAGTTGACTAGAAATTTGAAATCCATATTTAACTCCATGAGTTAGATTAATCAATATTTTGTCCTTTTCCAGATTAATACAATGGACTTTAAGTGTTTAACTATGGTTGTTCATCTCCAGACTTAAATGCAATTGCATTCCAGGGCTTTGTTTGTAATTTGATTTTTCTAACCTGAAAGAAATTGCATATTTTTTTAAAGATTTTATTTATTCATTTGACAGAGAGAGATATCACAAATAGGCAGAGAGGCAGACAGAGGGAGAAAGGGAAGCAGGTTCCCTGCTGAGCAGAGAGCCCGACGCAGGGCTCAATCCCCGGACCCTGAGATTATGACCTGAGTCAAAGGCAGAGGCTTAACCCACTGAGCCACCCAGGCGCCCCGAGATTGCATATTTTTGTTATGATTTTCTATAATCAATATTTGATAAGATTTTCCTCCATGTTTATTTGCTCACTATTCCTTTGTGTATACTTTTCTAAGATGAGTATGTTCTTCTGGAAATGTACAACTTAGAAGTTCCTTTAGGGTCTATTTGTTGGTGCTGAATTCTCTTGTTTCTGTTTTTCTAAAAATATATTTTCACTCATTTTTGAATGTTAAGTTTACAGGATATAATTCTAAGTTACGAGTCCTCTTAGCTTTTAGAAAATATGATTCAATATCTTCTCTCTTTAACTGTTGCTATTAAAAACTTAGAAGTAAAAATAATCTTTATTCCTGGTTGTTCAGATTTTCTCTCTGGTTACCTATAAGATCTCTTCGTCTCAAGTATTTTATAGTTTTTCTGTATTTAAATGTGAATAATTTTCCTCCTCTTCCTCTCCCCTTCCTCCTCCTCCTTCACCTTTATCTCCTCCTCCTTTCCCTCCTTTTTTGTTTTTGTTTCCTGTGACTCCCGAATCTTCAATTTTCACAGTCACTTGTGCCTTTGTCATAGTTTCAACCCCATCATTTTGGGTTTATTGAAAGAGACTGAAGACATTTATTTTTTATTTTGCTATAATAATTTTATAATAGAGTCTACAAACGATTTTGCATTAAAATTTTTTTCATAGTAGTTTCTCTATATGTTTTATTTTTTGTTTATTTTTTTAAGATTTTATTTATTTATTTGAGAAAGAGAGAGATCACACACACACACACACACACACAGACTGGGGGAAGGGTTGAGGGAGAGGGAGGAGCAGACTCCCTGCTAAGCAGGGACTCAATCCCAGGACCCCCTGGGATCAGGACCTGAGCTGAAGGCAGACCTTTAACCAACTGAGCCACCCAGGCGACTTGGTACACTTTTTAATTCCATGTTCTTTAGAGTTTTTTCCATGAGAACACTTAGAGTTGTATATTTTATATTTCTTTTTCCCATAGAGATATTTTGTATTTACTTTAGTTAAACACTTTGGACACCGATTTCCCAAGACCACTTTATATCACATTTTAGTTGTGGAGTTTTTAGAGCCACACAGTTGGTATAAATGTCTTGATGCTCACTGAAGGAGTGGCCATGATTAGGAATTCTCAAGGAGACATTTAATTTTTGTTATTTTACCTCTTTCCACTGACTGGCAGATTAAGAAAGCTGGGTTTCCTTCTAGTTTTCTCCCATTGAAAGTAAAGCTCTAAATCCTCTCAGTTTTAAATGAAAATAGTGTGTGGAGGTCTTTCTTTCTGTCTTTCTGTCTTTCTTTCTTTCTTTCTTTCTTTCTTTCTTTCTTCCTTCCTTCCTTCCTCCCTCCTTCCCTCCCTCCCTCCCTCCCTCTCTCTCTCTTTCTTTCTTTCTTTCTCTTTTTAAAGATTCTTTTTACTTGAAAGAGGGAGAGAGAGAGAAGGAGCAGGGGGAAGGACAGAGGGAGAAGCAGACCCCCCTCAGAGCAGGGAGCCAGACTTGGGGCTGGATCCCAAGACCCTGAGATCATGACCTGAGCTGAAGGCAGCTGCTTAACTGACTGAGCCACCCAGGTGCCCCAGTGTGGTGGTCTTGCCAGACACAAGAGCACTCCAAGAACGCTTGGAGATAGTCTGTACCCATCTTCAAGTGAAGGAATGAATGCTACTCAAAGAGATTTTTTTTCCAATATTATATTTAGTACTTCAATAACATTTACCAGGTTCTTCAGAAGTATCATTTTCTTTTGCTTTATTAGGGTGAGAAGGGAGCCAAAAATGAGCAATATTTTGTAAAAAAAGGATGGATAACATGGGACGTTTTCTGAAACGTTAACTGTAGAACCCTGTCATGTGCAATTAAACATTTCAGCCTTTCTCAGTAATCCTCTCCTATAGAACCAGAAGTTCTATATATAGAGCTTGTTTCTTAAAGCTGTGTCTTAAGATGGAATCAGTTCAAGCATATTAGACTTTGTGAACATTTATGCCATGGTGACACTGGCTATACAGAAATTCCTTCCCACCACTACCGCCCACCTCTCTTCATCTCTATGCTGCAACTTTCTCTAGAAAGATGTGGCTATTACCATAATAGAATGAGCTTCAACACCCTCAAGGGAATAAACCTTTGCGTATCCACATTGAGTGGTATAATTCATCTAACTAAATGCTTTAGGTGACTTTTTATCTCTGAAAGTTGAATCCAATATTTCTGAAATGGATAGATGATTCCTAGATGCCTAGGGTCTCTTCACATATATTATAAATGGCTCTGTGGAAATACAAAGTTCACCCCACTATATCTCCTTACCATGCCTCTGCTTCAGTTCAGAAAATGGCAAATCTCTTCAGCTCAAAGAACACCAGAATTCAGCTCAGGTAAAATGCCTCATATCATTCCATCAGTAAAAGAAGTGCAGTAGCCTGAATATGAAGTAAAATTCAAGTAACTGTCGGTGGTTCATATCATCTTTCACAGCATCTGTAAGATTATTTCAGTTGGGAAAAGGAGAAGAGGCAGATACTTGTAAAGTTTCTTACAAACACCGGAAATTTTCCTCAGGGAACTTTCAACTTCGCTGTCGGTTTGACCCTTCAGAGAGAGATCATCTTCTAAAAGAACTGTACTTCTTTGCCACGGAACCCTCAGTCATACAGGTGCTGAAAAGCAGTCAGCCCTGGACCTCTCTCACTAGGTGTGAAACCTCAACATCTGCGTACGAAAGGATTTGATGCTAACCGGCCCATTCTGTGCATTCTCTCCCTTTAATGAATATAAAACTATTTGCTTTGAGAACAGGAAAACTATTTGGTTTCTTTGCTTTGTTTTTTCCAGTAACAAGAGAAAGACATAAAAAGGAAAATGATCATTGCTTTTTCTCTTCCATGACAACTACTTTGTTGGTAAACTTAAATGCCATAACTCCTAGCTGACTATTACCAACATCCCATACTAATAAAGAAGATGGGGAAGAAAAAGCAAAAGTTGGGCAATTTCCATCAGATGTGTACTGATGTTTTACTGCAATACTGAGATTTCACCTAAATATTCAAGATAAACCCCTTAACTCTGTTTTCTGGTTTTGTAAACATATGATACATGATCGTTAGATGCCTTACTATGAAATTACACCTGTTCCTGTTACACAATGCTTGCTGGGAAAGGCTCCAAAGCTGTGCAGCTCACTGCCTGCATTCTGTGACCCTGTTACCATAGTATTAATTTGTGTAAGTTTCTTAGAAGTTAGCATCCTGATTATACCAGTTGTGTATATGCCTTCTACCTATTTTTGTGCTTGATAGTCTATTGCTACTCAAAATTAATAAACTATTATTGGTATTATTTTGGTCCTTCATTCTACTATATAAATTATTTGCCAATTTCTTCTGGTCATCATCACTTATCATCATTTTTATAATAATGGTAAAGATAATTTTCAAATAATAATAAATATAATGATAAACTTAATTGGTACTTGTCAAAGCATTTTCACATATCCTATTCACAAAAATACTGCCATATAAGAAGAGAGGTCATATTATGGCCTTTGCACAAAAGAAAAACACAGACATCAGACATCAAGATATCAGCTGACCTGTCTGAAATCACACAATTTATAATTTTTTATACATGCTACTTACAAATTTTTAGAAGAAATCCCATTTCAGAGAGTGTAAAATTACCATCAGATTTATTTCCAAATACCAAATTAAAATATCTAAATATCTAGATATCTAATTATCTAAAATAGATATCTAATTACCTAAAGTTGTAGATTAGAAAGTAAGTATAGGATTTTCCAGAGACATATTTTATTGGTTATTAAGTTCTAATATTAACCTTCAAATTAACTAATTAATCCCCAAGATTTGTAAAATATAAGTAAGTATGATCAACAGAGATTAAGAGTCCCAGAAAACTGACAGTTCCTCTGGTAGTAACTAGTTGCTTTTTCCTTTCAGGGCAAAGAAAAAAGGTTTAGTCCTAAAACTGGTCTGTAATGCTCAGAACCCAGAAATGTAGAAGAGCACACCCTTTCACTTAGATGATACTAAACAAGCAAGAGTAAGACAGGGAATAGATATAGTCAGGCTACAGTGCATACTACCCCAAATTACCAAAAATATTTCCTGAGAGGTACAATTTGTTGAATTTATGTTTAAGTACTTACATAATGTCTACAATAAAGCCTGAGGATGGTTAATTTCAATGTTTAAATGGGTAAAATCTGAATTTTCTATCGGTGCACATTTTCTGATCCTTAAATTCAGAGGACTCTTTTCAGGAAGACAAAAAATAGAATTAAGTTGGTCTGTGGAATTGTTGTGATAGAATTAGTGTAATTATAGCTCTCAAATTTATTCTGGAGATCTTATTCTGAAATAAATTAAAATTATGTATTTTATATATTGTCATGTCCATTCCCAGCAAGACAAACTAAAAAGGACAAATTTTTTAAATATTATCCTTATTAATGGGATGCTTCTTCACATCTAGCTATGTTCCTTTAACTGTCTTTAATGAGCAGAGTCCACAAAAATTTCATCTAGATGAAAATAAAGACTTACAGAAAATGTGGTCAACATTGACAATAGAGAGATCAATTATCAATAAAATTCCCTAGATCTTTTTGGTTCATTTATACTCCAGCCTCACAGTTCTGCTTATCTTTTAAGTAGATAGGGCTATTGAGAAGGCTCCCGCAGGGCTGTACATCTGCCTGTAGCCAAGCTCACCCTCCCTGGGTGGCAGAGCTGCCTTCAGCTAAAAGCAATAAAGAGCACAGTTGGTTCTATGCTCCTAGAATATTGTGAGGCAAAGAAAAGTGGATCAGGAAGGGCTGGCATTCCAGCCCTTACAGCAGCTTCTCTGTTGTCCTTGTTTCACTTTGTTTTATTTCACTTATAATTACTTAACTGTTCTTATTAATAGAACTCTTTTGAAGAAAAATATCAAATACAAACATGTCTCTGTATACAATTTTCCTTTAATGGTAGGATCAACCTGGGTCCAGGGGCTATTCATTTACATATACTTATTTTAAATCCTCCTTCGACCAGTGGATTCTCAGTCAATACTTGATGAGAAAAAAAATAAATTTACATGAGCTGAAAGAATTTTTGAATGATTCACCTCTAGAATTAGGGGCCAACTGACAAATATGTTATAAGGTAGGATATACCCCACCATTAGAAAATCCCATTGAAAACCTCTTCAGCCCATCTGTGGAGGAGGACAGTCTGACTGATAGAAGAGGAAATCTACTATCAGACTCACTCTGGGAGAATGACAAGAACAAGGCCACTGCAATGGTGGATTTCCTAACAGGTGAAAGCTGAGAGCCACTAAAGAGACTTCAGGATAAAATATTGATCATAGAATTTGTTTTCAGGGCAAGATTTCATGAGCTTAAGTGGCTGTTTCTCTTACTGGACTAAACAGGACCCATACCCTTGCAGGTACATGGAAGACATGCCAGGCGCTCAAATGGCAGAGACCTAAGGTCCTATGAAAGGAAGGTCTGAGCCAGTGTTGTATTGTTGGTGTTAGATGCCAGTGGTATGGGCTTAAGAGGTAAACCAATGGTTCCTCAAAAGGCTATGATGAACACAAAGAGCTTTTCAGAGTTCAAGATCACCTTGAAAATCTCGTTAGCATTCTGCAGAATGGGGGCGAAACCTGTCTACTTCTTTCTTACAGCATTGGGAAAAGTGATAATCAGGTGATGCTAATATATTCATAGGTGATATAGGTAGGTAAGTGAGAGATACAAAAATATAGACACTGATGAATACAAATAACAGTGGAGAATATAGAGGAAAATGAGGGTGGTCAGTAAGAAAACAAGAAATGTGCTAAAATTAAACAATGGTGCAGAAAGACACAGAATTATACTAAAGCTCAGGGCTAATTCCTGCTGACATATGATTATGCAGTTTGATACCTCATCTTACTTCAGGTTGTGAATTAGTCAATTATAATCAATTCCTTATATTTAGGTTGTAAACATGGTTGATCATCAAGAGCTAGAGTTTCTTAAAAGCAACTGAAGCTACACAATCCACTTGCTTAAACACCTTAATATATCCACTTGAAAACTAACATAATTCATCATGTGAAATGGGGGTTGAGAGGAGTTCAGTTTTTGATAGAGAAATTAAGAATAAAAACTGATTCAACTGAAAAATTAAACAGGACCTCAAATAATAAATGTATGCATTAACACATACTCTTTGTTTAATTTCAAAGGAACAAGCTAATAATGTAACTAGGTAAATAAGAAAAAATCTGCAATACTCATTCACTATAAGAGAGCCATGAGATAAATATATTTTTAGTCATAACACCAACCACTATTTCTATAGGGACTTTTGAAGATAAATTATTATATGCGTTCAGAAACCATTAAAATTCAATAGTGAAATAATTATAAACATTAGAATATCACTAAATAATATATTACTTGTGTAAGCAAATTGAAATTTATGTATAATAAATTAGATAATAAAAGGAAAATGCATAGCTTCCTAGGGAGGAACAAAAGGAAGGTTTTTATGGGTATGAAATTAACATTTCACTGGAAAATATTTTAGAAAAATAGTTCAGGGAAACTGAAATGTTTACAATAAAGTGATTAGTTATGATTTCCTCAACAAAGAAAAACATCAAAAGCATAAATTTAATGAAAGAGTTACTTCACACTGAAAGATAAATCTCAGTGTCAAAAAGTAAATAAATGATTGGAGGCTGTAGATTTTTCTAGAGTATAAAATCCGCTTGCGCTAAAATTTTGTTTTTCCTTTTTCTGTTTTTTAATTTCTGACACATATACTCTTCATTCATCAACCGGACCACAAGGGCTTCAGTTAAACAAACAATCGAGTACAAAATTGAGATCCATAAATATTATACCAATATATTCTACTTCCTACTATAACACTCTGAATAGGGAAAAGACAGAGACACACACTTTCCCCTCAAAAAATAATCAACAAAAATGAGTAACTTAGATTTGGAGTTCATATTTGGAAGAATTTCTGAATGCTGCCTATTGGAAGATAAAGAAACTAAAGATGCCAAAGGATGTAACTTTTTATGTGTTCAGGGAAAACAGAGCAAGGACCATGACTCAAAAAGTGCAATAATTATATAATATGTTTATTCCTTTCCAGAACAGAAGTAGGTATCAATATATTCTGAATTTCTTTCATCTTGAATCTCTTCATGTAACAAGAGTGATGCCCTTGGCCCGGGCGGGGGGAGGGGGGCACGCATATGAGATGAATGAAATATTTTATTCTTCAAATACTGCAACTAAAAAAAAAAAAAAAAAAAAAAAAGATTTTCTTACAGTACGAGAAACCAGGTTCTACTGCTACCTTTTACATCTTAAACGTAGTCCAAGCACCCACATTCAGAGTTTGTTGCCAATGTGCCCTGATTCATCTTGCCGTTTTAGTCTCTGACTTTCAATTTCCTACCTGCCCTTTCAGAGATGCATACCTATTGATTAATTTGGTGGATGTTTATTGAACACATTTTACATGCTGAGGAAAAATGGTGAAAACAAACCTGGCTCCTGCATTCACTGAGCTCAAATTCTCATCACCAGGAATCCCGTTATTTTTTAATGACAGCCTTAAAGGTTATTGTATTTTACTTTATTCTTATTTTATTATCTTTTGCCTCAAGTATCATCTTCTATGTCTTCCTAAAACCATCACTTTTTTAACAGCCTTCCTCAATAGGTACTGTTTTGTTTTGAACATTTTAACTAACCACTAATGAACATTTAGTTCACTTGCCTTTTTGTGCAATAAAATTTTAAATTAAATTTGGGTCAGAGGACTGTTAAATCCTTTCCAGCTCTACTCTCCAGGTCAGAAAACATAAAATAACTGGGAGATAAAATAAATAAGAATTTTATATAAAGTAATACTTTTCATTGTAATTCTCACTCATGCTTCTTGCAGTTATACCAAGATTGAGGAGACCTCTTACAATTTCTTGGTAAATGATGTCTACAAATGGTTTTTCCTAATTACAAACACCAGCAGGATATCAGTCTAATGAGGTGTGGTCAGGATAAGAAGCTGTGACTGAGTGAGGCTCTGTAGGCAAAGACTGCCTTGAGGAAAAGTCTATTTTGTAATCACAGCCTGGACCTTGCGTATAGGAGCCAAGGTCAGGGCACCCTAAGTGGGCTACTTTGGCATGGAAATTAGTTTGAGTTGAAGGCAATTGAGACCTTTTTGCCCCTCCCTTAACTACCCAGAAGAATCTAAATTGGGGGTCTTTCCCAGAATAAAGGTTATTACCAGAGATAAATTTTATGGGTGACCCATCTGTATGGCAAGACAATTACCAAACACCTGCTCTTCTTCTTGTCCTGTCAACTACATTCTTTCCCTTTAAAGACCCAGACCCGTACACCCTTGGCCTCAGCTCAGGATAATATATATATATATATATATATATATATATATATATATATACCTCAGTTTGCCTGTCTTTGGAATTTCCATGTCTCTGTGGATTCCCCATGTGTACAAAATTAAAGTTGATTTTTTCCTGTTTATCTGTCTCATGTCAATTTGATTCTTAGTCCAGCTAAAAGGACCTTGAAGAACAGAGGAAATTCCTCTTCTCTGACACAGGTATGGGCTCCATAAACACGGAATCATCTCACTCAGAGCCTCGATGTACAGGGCTTTCCACACAATAACCATCTTTCTGGCCCAACACAATATATAGTAATTGCTTCATTCATTGACATGGTTTTCAAATACAGCATTCCAGTTAACAGTTTGGGCTCACTCTGAAAATTTGCATCTTGTTCTACCACTTGCTAGATGGTTGGGAACAAAATGGTTTTTCTTTTCTAAACTTCAGCTTCTTCTTCAGACAAATGGGAATAATGTCATCTACCTTGGAGAGATGTTATGAGGATTAATGAGAAGATGAATGTAAATATCTAAATGCAACTTCTAACTTGAAGTAAGCCATTGGTACCTGTCAGCCCTTACCACCGCAATGTGACTCATTTCCATTGATTTTAGCAGGAAGTCATTTGTTTGGGGACATTTTGCCTCTAGAATCCACTGAACTGGACATTTTCAGATTATTTATACAACAAATAAAACTATTTTACAATATACAAACTATCTAGCAGTTGCAAAATTACTTCACTGCAAGAACAGTAACAGAGACCAGTACTCAAATGTTGAACCACCCCCAGTCACTGGTTGACCCACGGTAGAGCTTAATATTTAAACCATAATAGTAAATGATGTGACAGTTTATGAGCACATAGATCAATTTTAAAAATAAATTATCTTAGGTATTGGTCAACAAGTGAAAAAGTTAAACCCATGACAAAAATTTCTCTGAGTAAGAGAAAACAGAACAGGGGTAAGGGTGGGTAATCAAGCTATTTCATGCAAAAAGTCCTAACATGTGAATATGGATGAATAACATGGGTCTTATTTGCCTTGCAAGACATGACGTTACTTCAGCCTAAGCGAACCATCCAGTTGGGGTGATGGGGCTTCTTCCAGATTAATCCGGTTGAGGTCTGTAATTTGGTTGGGCTCAGGGGTGCTGTTACTCTCAGACAGGCTGACTGACACATGTCTTCCTCCTGATGTACCAACTCAAGTTTGGCATCTTTAAAGTGCTGTCATAGTAAAGGACATCCTAACAGGGATGGTGCCTTGCACCAGTTTACTTTATTACTTCTTTCACATTATTCCTTATATCCAGGATACATGAGTTAGATCTTCTCTCCTCCTTACTGACAGGAACAGTGTACTTGAGAGCAAACCAACAGTATCATTTACAGTTTTCTTATTCCATTCTACTCGTCATTATGCAATTCTAATCAGAAAGTAGGTATTATATATAAAAGAAAGAATTCTTTTTTTATAATTCCAAATTTAATAACAGTATCTCCTAAGCCCTTTATAGTAAGATTTCATTACTGCTCTTTGTTTATACACTGGCCACTTCTATTACTACCCATCATGTAAGTCACTTTTAATCTTATGCCCTTGGTTTGTGACTTTATTTCTATCTTTTTCTAGCATAGCCACCATATACTCAAAATGGTTTGTCTGAATTTTCTTGTCCATTCTACATCTCTTTCTCTGTATTAAAAAAGGATCAAATGTTGCAAGTTTTGCCCTTCCATCTCTCTGGTAAGGGCTTGGCAGCCATGCTTTCTGTTTATTTTCAGACCTACTCTATCCTCCTCCTGATCTCTTGTCACTGAAGTCTCCTTTCTTCTTTTCATTGTCCTTTACAGGCATTATTAGATCCTCCATTTTCCACAGGTTATTTCTCATGCCTTAAATGAGAATCTGAAGGTAAAACAAAACAAAACAAAAAATACCTATGGCCCTGTCCTTTAACTCAAGGCTCATACAATCAAATGGACACCACAACTTTTAAATAAATAACTACAAATGGCATTCACTGTTATAAACAAGAAAGGTTTGCATGCCTTAGGAAAACAGAGGTGAAAGGGGAATGGATTAGATAATACTAGAACAGACTCTCGACACACAAATAAAAACTTAATGAATAAGTAAGAAATCACAGGAACTAGGAGTGCAATGGTTGAGGTAGTGGGGCTAGCATCCAAAGGCACAGAAGTATAAAAAAGTTTCACATGTTTAGACCTATGTGTAGTTCAAGAACAGGAGAATGGAAATGAGAGTGGCGAAGGTAAATCGGGATCACATCATGAAAAGCCTCAGATGTGATGCTTATGAGATTTCTTCCTGGACACTCTGGTGTGTCACTGACGATTTCAGGCACCAGGGATATCTGCAGTGTAAAAGTAATTACTGGGACAGTATGGAGAATGGATTAGAGGAGGTTGAAACATGATTGAGAATTAATGGGCAGTAATTATAATAATCCAGAAAGAAATAATGAGAGTCTGGACCAAGGCAGTGAGAATAGTGATAGGAAAAAAATAGTAAAAATAGAAGTGATTTTTAAAGAAAGATCATCAGTAAGGCTCAGTAACCATGACTGGGAGGAGAGAGGAAGGCAGTTCATAAAGAATCCCTGGATTCAGACTTGGTCCATAAAGTGGATGACAGTGGCTTTAGTTTAGATACATTTAATCCATAATACTATGGAGAGAATCCTAAATATCACCAAAAAATAACAATGTTATAGAACTTCATTTATCTTACATAATGTAAAAATGTCCAAAATGAGATGCCAAGGACCTATCTCCCATTTTCTGTAGAGTGAGATCTTATCTTGCAACTCTAAGATAAATTGAAAAAAGACAAAGAGAGAAAAAGAGCTTTGAAGTGGAATGAATTCACTCACTGTCACTTACCTAGCAAGTAGCAGAGCTAGAAATCTAATCTCATTTTTGCCTAGGCTGGCATAGTTCTTTTAATCATAGGGACTGAGTATGGTTGCACCGATTGTTCATTACACAAGGTGCCAGGATGGGTAATAGGAGCTGAATTCCTGCCTATATTCCACCGGCTGAGCCGGCACACTGACCCAACCCTGCATATAAAACTTTAAAGAGATGCCTTTCCCTAGTTCATAAAACAAGTCTTTCTGATAACCAAGCTGTTATCAGAGCTTCAGAACTTCTTAGAGGGGTCAATTGTTCAAATTTGCACAAAGTTACCAAAACCATCTATGGTCTTGAGGCGGCCCTCTTTATCCATTGTATTTTAAGAACTTTCTCCATCTACGTACAGTTTGGTCTGTTTTGGCAAATAGTAAAGGGAAACTAGCCCGAAGCTGGAAACAAGAGGGAGTGGGAGTAACTCTGAATTTACATGTAAGAGTTTATATACATTAAATTCAAAATTTCCTGCACTCAATTCTAAATGGTAGCTACTTCTCCAAATTAGAAAGAACACATAGGCAACTAGTAATAAAAACTACACTTATTCTAGGGTGACTAAAATTAATTATAACATATATTGTATTATATACTAAAATATATTGCTCCTTTGATGCATGACTATTCTGAAACTAGAGCAAAAATCCATACCAAGGGCATGACTCTAGAGCACGTGCATACAGAATATGATTCAGATATAATAAAGAATAAAATCCCTTTCCCTGATACCATATAGGTTTTATTTTATATTAGCTACAAAAGTGTGATGAAATTACTATATCCACTCTGACCTGCAATATTTTCCATAACTACTTTTGGTCATGGTAAATGATGAATTATAATCAGAAAAGTGATTGCTTCTATAATGATGCAAATATTTTATGTTTACTATAGAACTATAATCTCTAATTCCACACCGAATAAGAAATCATAGTCATATGCAACATTATGCAAAAAATGATGAGGTTGACCTTTTTCATATCATAATAAAATAGGCTATTAGTCACCAACTTTATAAGAATGTACATTTTCTTTTCAGTTGTGACACACTTCTATGCTTCTCTGAAGTTTCAAAACTATTAAATACTGATCTACATACTTAAATATATACATGGAATAGTCAAATAATTGGATACAGAAATATATTTAGAAAGCTCACTCTAGACTTATGTTAATTAAAATTCTTCCTATTTTCTTTCCTAATAATACTATTCATGCTAGAATCTCCATATGGGCAATCACCACTGTACATTATACTATTTCTGTGAGGGACAAGAAGGGCTAAGGAGACTATTCCTTAAGAAGCCCTTTTCTGCCTGAATATGAGTGGCCCTGTAACTTGTTTTGGCTAACAGATCAAAGCAGATGTAATTTAAGTGGAAAGTTTAAAATGCACTTGTGTGCTTTGGTTGGCTTCCTGCATGCCTACCATTTGCCATGAGATGACCACTCTATGAACGATAAGAACACATAAAGTAAATATGAATTCAAGTAAAAGCCTGTGGTCAAGCCAGGTAACCTATTACAGAAAGAGAAACCACCCAGCTGGGCCCAGTATATATCTGTACACCAGTCCACTTGCAGACACATGAGCAAAGAACTGTTTCTTGTTTTAAGTAGTTGAGTTTGTCAGTATTTGTTATGCAGCATGAGTTTGGCAATAACTCACTGATATAGTAGCCATATAACCGTAAACAACATATTTAATTTCTCTGGATCTCACTTTCTTCATTTGTACAAAAGAAAAGTGGTTGGCACATGATGATAACACCTAAGTTCAATCATTGTGAAAATCAAATGAAATAAAATATGTAAAACCACCAGCTTACTGCCTTAACTATCTTACTTAATATAAGCAGTTTAACAGGGGGGTTGGCCCTGGCTCTGCTCCATATTAACACTACTGTGCATTATACTTCTGCCTTAATAAGTCTTGAGACAAAACCCAACATCATTAGGATGGGTAAGTAAAAACTTCTCTCACTTTTATGCATCATTCTCAAATTAAAGACATTTTTATAACGATATTTTCCTATCTACTTATATGGTTGACTTATTCTCTGAGATACACTGTTTTAAAATATTTAAAATTATTTTTTTAAATTTTATGACATCATATTTATTGCTTTTTACAATTATCTCTAGGAAAATCCTACATGTTAATGTTTGATATACCTGTTATTTAATCTTAACTCAAGCATAATCCTAGAATGCTCAATAAAGTACATTTAAAAGATACCTGCAATTGAAGTGACTTCTATGTTTGAGGATAAAATTTAAGAATTCAGGAAAGATAAGGAATGAGGGGCAGGCTATCTTAGAGATTTATTTAAGTCTTACTCTGTTAAAATATAATGAAGGAATTCTACTTTTGTCCAAAATTTTTAAAAAATTATTTTAATTTCTGTAAGTAAAAAGAAAAATTTTAAATACCTTAAAAAGAAAAAAATTAGTATGGAAGAATAAAGACATCTTTAATAATAAATTTTCTGAAGAGTATATTTTATATGTATAAAATACATATATATATATAACATATATAAAATACATTTATAACATTCAGGGATTTTTTTTTGTTGCTTTGTTTTTATTTCCTTTTATTTGTTGTTCAGATATCACATCAGAGGTATTGCTATAGCCTATGAAGAAAGAGAACCTAGTCCTGATTCCCAAATAAACTACGACCAATACATGTTGCTAAACTTATAGTTTTATGCTCTTCATAAATGTAAATTAAACTTTTACATTAGCAACAACAACAACAAACAGTGGTTCAGAGCACTAGCTCTAGCATTAGGCAGGTCTCTCCCTGATAAACTTTGCTCCCTTGGAACGTTATTGAGCTGAGAAATAAGTACCTCTGTTCTCAAACCTCTAAAATGAAGATAGTAATAGTCTCTTTCTTATTTGAATAATGTGAGGTTAAATGAATTGATACATGTAAAGTAATTAGAATATAGCCTGGCAATTTGAATTAGTAGATTGTGTTATTACTCACAAGAAATTTCACAAAAGGAACATTATTACTTATATTTACATATAATAGAGCTCTGTTACTCCAAGTAAACATCTCTGGCTTTCAGATTCATCTACAATGACAATCCCCACAATATTGCTATTTTTTTTTTTTTAAGATTTTATTTATTTATTTGACACAGAGAGAGATCACAAGTAGGCAGAGAGGCAGGCAGAGAGACAAGGAGAGGAGGAAGCAGGCTCCCTGCTGAGCAGAGAGCCCAATGCGGGCCTCGATCCCAGGACACTGAGATCATGACCTGAGCCGAAAGCAGAGGCTTTAACCCACTGAGCCACCCAGGCGCCCAATATTGCTATTTTAATGGCATGCCCACTGTGAATCTAAGATTTGGTTAGACCTATGCTTTGTCCCTCACACCTAAAAGTACTTTCCAATTGTTACATAATTATAAAGACTTTTCTAGTCTTTTATTGTCAATAGGATAGAGATCAAATAGCCTACAGGGATGATTTGGCCCCTCTTCTATTCTCAATTAACTTTCAATTCTCCCCTTACTACTCAAGTCTGTTCCTCAACCTCACAAATTTTCTTTGTTTCTCAAAGGCACAGTACTTCCTCCCCTCATAGGGCTTTGCCTGATGTACTCCACAATTCCCCATCCAAACCCCTCCCTTACTACCAGTGCCTCACCCCAATTAAGGGACTCTTCATGAGAAGGAAGACTTACTTGCAAGCTCTCCTCATCCCTGCTCCCATATAGAGTCCTTTCTGAAGCCACTGAGGGTGAGCAGAATTTGCCAGCTCAAAATCTGTCTTTTTGGTATAAGAGTTATTTTAAGATGATTACCTTTTGAGAAGCTACAGACAAAGGAGCTCTGAATGCCAAGTGGAAGTTACCCTTTTGTGAGGTAAATTTGCATTTACAAGGATAATCTACATTTGTAAGGGTGTGTCCCTCTCTGTACCTGGGAAGAAGAATGACTAAATATCTCTGAGACTCTTATCAACAGAGAAGGCAGTGACTTCAATGTACATAACAACCAAAACCGGGTTTACTGTGCTTTTCCTATAAACCGCTCACACCTGGCCTTCTCCTCCCACCCAGCATCCTTTGTCTTGAGCTGAAGATGGTATTTAATATGGTGGCTTGGGCCATTTTAAAGTTACTCAGTTTTCTGGGGTATCTCCCATGTTTATGGGACAAAGACATGTTATAAACTTCTATTCTTCTCCTGTTAATCTTCTATTATGGAGGTGGAGTGTGTCTCAGCTAAGAACCTTAAAAGGTAAAAGGAAAATTATTTTTTCTTCTCTGCAGCATCCATTACATTTCCTTTCAGTCAACATTCATTGCCCGATTACTGTTTATCTTCCCTGACAGATCATCAGGTTTGGTATCTAAACATCTTTTTGCTAAAATAGGTTCTTACAAATATTTATGAAATTGTACGCATTTATCTTTTATTTTCTACATAGCTCAATATTTTTCATAACATCCACTCAATGTGTTTCTGCAAATACCGAATGAACTCCTACTGTGTGCAATATTCTAGACTGGGGATAGAGCAGTGAACAAATAACACAAAAATTCTTGCATTAGTGGATTTATATTCTAGTTGAATGAACAGCTGCTTCCTGGCTATAAAAAAGAATTTACAACAATCAAAATAAAGCTAAGCTTTACAGAAAACAAAGACTTTTTTTTTCCGATTAACAGAAAAGACAAGTGTTCCTTACATTTCTTTAAGGTTTTATTAAATATTTCAGTATGATTTTAAATATAAGTTTAAATTGTTTCTATTGTCTATTGTTGTTGTATAGAGCAAAATTACACAATCACTTCAAATCCTCTTGCGACTAAACCTCCCCCAAAAAACCTGATGACCAGAGCAAATGAATATAATCTGAAATAGAGCTGAATTGACTGAGCCGCCCTTTTAAATCAAAAAGATTTATTTATTTATTTAAGAGAGACAGAGAGAGAGAGGGAGAGCATGCAAGCACCCAGGCAGGGGGAGGGGCAAAGGGAGAGGGAGAGAAGTAGATTCCCCAGAGTGAGGAGTCTGACCACATGGGGCTTGATCCCAGGACCCTGAGATCATTACCTAAGCGGAAATCAAGAGTCAGAGGCTCAACCGACTAAGCCACCCAGGTGCCCCTGGATAGCACTTTTAATAACAAAATAGTATTTTTTTTGAGCATCTATTAGGTAGCCATGACTTCTTTTAATACACCTTCCCTAATCATTTACTGTTCTAAAGCAAGGTATTAACAGTACCATCAGAACTGCAATCTTTCTCTTAATCCCTTGTCCAAATTCCTTTGCACTTTCTTGTATGTTTTTTAAAATCTTCAGGACAACTAATCATATGTTTCTACATTTTCAAGACTCAGACTCGGGCGCCTGGGTGGCTCAGTGGGTTAAAGCCTCTGCTTTCGGCTCAGGTCATGATCTCAGCGTCCTGGGATCGAGGCCCGCATCGGGCTCTCTGCTCAGCAGGGAGCCTGCTTCCTCCTCTCCCTGTCTCTCTGCCTACCTCTCTGCCTACTTGTGGTCTCTCTCTCTGTGTGTCAAGTAAATAAATAAAATCTTAAAAAAAAAAAAGAGAGAGATTCTTTTTAAAAAAAAAAAAAAAAAAAAAAAAAAAAAAAGACTCAGACTCATGGTAAACTCATATCTTAGAATTTTCAATGGCTAAAATGCAGGGAATAACCAAATATTTGCCCATTATCTTTACAGAGAAATTGATAAGGGTATAGAGAAGTCATTTAAATTTGGTCCATTTAAAATTTGAGATGTGTACTGTCTGCCTGTTAATACTTTTTTTTTTTTTAAGTAGGAATCTTTCATCTGATGAAATTCAGCACTTGGAAATTACTTGTTTTTCTTTTATTTAACACTAGCTGAGTTCCTAGTATGTTTAAAATTTAAAAAAAGAAAGTGTGCTTGGCATAACTTCCATTTTTGGCTATGTTCCTAAAATGCTGTAACAATGGCTCAGGCCTTTAAGTCCTTTTAACCTCAAGTAAAAATAGTTTCTTGACATTTGTGTTATGTTGTTAATGAATTGCAGAGGTTTTTTTAGTGGAGAAATGAAACTGTCTAGTTTATTTTAAGATGGGTCAGCTCATCTGTACTAGGATAGGAAGTATAACTTGGATTTACATTAAGTTCTGGAAAACTGAAAATTAACAAGTTATATAATAAAGCCATAGGAACTTCTTCCTACTTTAGGACTTCAAAAAGCCAACCTAAACAACTACTAAGGTATACTCCATATATACTGTATGAGCAACTGTAAATTTATACTTATATGTCCAGAGGAGATGAAGACTCAGGACTACCCTCTGGAGACTTTTGTGTCACACTAACTCCTGTTCTCTAGCAGGATCCTTTGGCATGTAATGGAACCTGGGTAAGAAATAGGTGCGTTTCTCACCTATGGGAAACACTCTAGGGTTGATCCTAAAGTCCAAGGCCTCATTGTCTCCACAGCTGAAGTCACTCTGTAGCCAAGGCTCAGGAAAAGCTTCAGACTGAGGCCCCATCCAGATTCTGACAGGAAAAAGTGAACAATACTTTGGTGACATGGTCCACCAATTAAATAATTCTAATTTTTGAAGAAAAAAAAACGTAGTCCATCTATGTCTAAAAGCTGTATAACTATGGAAGATGTGTCCAGAAACTTGGGAAAAAAGATTACTAAGAACAGATCCAGAGTTAGAAAAGATCCAAAATACTTATTGAACATGTGACAATCAATTATTAGTATGGAGATTCATTTTTATATATTTTGCAACAACTGCTATCCCATAGATCTTCCTGTATGTTTTATTATAAGCAAAGACACTACAAGTATTTGAAAACCTTGCCCTATGTGACTGAATAATGTCTTAGACACCTGTATTGTCCAATGGTAGCTACTCGGTACAGGGGCTACTGAGCATTTGAAATGGGGCTAGTGTGCTTGAAGAGCTGAATATTTGCTTTTTAAATAATTTTACAAATTTTAACAAATACAAATCTAATACTTAGTTAGCTATTAGAAAAATTTTAAATATGTTAGCAACAACTTGGGTATGTGACTCCCCTTTATCAAATGTAAATTTTGAGAAATCTAAATACGGATGAAATATCTCTGATGAAAATTTTTGACATATTGGATTAAACAAAATAAATTATTTTCTCAGTTTTACTGGGATATAATTAACAAAGTTGTAAAGTATTTAGTGTATAGTGTATAACATGGTAATTTGATATATATAAATATTTGAAGATTCCTTCCCCATCCTCCATTGAATTAATTAAAACATCTATCATCTCACATGTTTACCTTCTGTTTTGTTGTAGTGAGAACATCTCAGTTCTACTTTCAGCAAATTTCAATTATACAATACAGTATTATCAACTATAATCATTAAAATATATTATTAAAATTAATTCAGCCTATTTCTTTTTATGTTTTTAACACAGCTACTAGAAAATTTTAAATTACACATGCAGTTCACATTACATTTCTATTACATAGAGCTGCATTAGACAATAATAAATCAGTTACTATGTCAAATGCTAAGGCTCTTGATTTAAACATTTTATGTTCCTTCAAAATTAAAATATCATTTTCAGCCAATAAGTCATATCACTTACACTTAAAGCAAACTGGTATTGACAATCTAAAAACTCTTATAATTGCTTACAAAGCATTTTAAGAGGATTATGTAGGCTCACATAAGCATTTGAATAACCAAATTGTTATTTTCTCATCTTCTCCCATGACTCATTTTATTGACCCACGTGGATAACATTCTCTATGTTCTACAGTATAAATAAATCTATTTTGTAATATATCCCATTTCACCACAGAGGAAATACCTAACCATTTAAATCCTTCTACAATTATATTATTGGGTAATACACATGCCAGTCATTCACTTGCCAGAGAAAGATAGAGCCTGCTGATTAGAGACATCTAAAACACATATTTTGCCAAGGAAATGTCCTCTGAGTTCACCTACTTACAAAAAGAAGTAAGAATTACTCAAATATTCTTTTCACAAATATCTATTATTTGTGGAGTAATTTTTAATGGGAAAAATGAAGAGCAATAATAAAAAATAAAATACTAAAAAAGTCACGTACTCTCCCAATCTAAAAACTATCACTTAGGTTTACTTTAAGAACTGAATTATAGGCACCTGCCTGACTCAGTCAGTAGAGCATGTGACTCTTGATATCAGGGTTATAAGTTCCAGACCCATGTTGGATTTGGATGTATAAATTACTTAAAAAAAAAAAAAAGAAAGAACTGAATTGAATCAAAGTAGAGCTATGACTCTTTAATTACAAGTTGCCAAATGATGACTTTAAGTTTTTGTGCAACAAAATATCCGAAATCTGAGCATCCCTTACAGATAGTCCACTTTAAAAAAAGCACATATTATTAACTGCTCCCTAATTAGGTGGGACTTAGCATGGTACAGATACAATATGCTTATTTATTTATTTATTTATTTATTTATTTTTTTTTTTTAAGAGAGGGAGAGAGAGCAGGGGGACGGGATGGACAAAGGGAGAGGAAGCAAATCTTAAGCAGGCTGCACACCCAGCACAGAGGTCTCAGTCTCACAACCCTGAATCATGACCTAAGCCAAAATCAAAAGTTAGTGCTTAATGGACTGAGGCACCCAGGTGCCCCTATGTTCTATCCTTAATTTATATGAATAGAGGGACAGAGGCATAAACATAAAAATGAGAAAATACATAAAACATGAAAAAGTATCTCTATGCATTATAATATATATTTATTTATACAACATATATATTTATATATTAAATATACCATTAACCAAACATTTTGCACAACTTCTGAGAAAAAGCATGTAATCAAATGCAAGTACATAAAAAAGAGATATATTTTTTCAAGCCAGTAAAAGCTGGTTCAAAACTTTAAAAATAAGTACAGCCTGAATAACCTAAAAATATATGGGAGAATCTCACTCAGCAGAACCCTATGCAACTACAGCAATGTTTCCTAAACTACTGAAGGAGATGAATCAAGAAAATCGCCTACTGAAACAGGTTCAAAAAGCACAATGTCTTATTTGTTGTTTAAAAAACTGATGCTTGCACAAATTTTATTTACTCTATTAAGTAACCAACTTAACTCTCTTATTTTTCTCTTTAAATCTTTACTTCAGGGTCACCAAACTTTTTCTATAAAAGGCCAGATAATAAGTATTTTGGCTTGAGGATCAATGCTGTCTTTGTAGATATTACTTAACTCTGCTGTTGTAATACAAAAGCAACTAGAGATAATACATAAACCAAAGGGCTTAGCTGTGTTCCAATAAAACTTTACTTATAAAAACAGGCTGTGGGAGCTAAGTGGGCGCAAGGGCCATGGTTAACTGAGTCTTATGCTGTGCCATTGAATTATCAATCTTGTCAGTTTAATTTTGTTTATCATGGTATTTTCATGGGTATTCTCCTTAAGTAGATGGCATGAAGGACATTTTTTTGTTTTGTCTGCTTTACTTCCATTCCTTGTCTTTTGTTAATAGCTCCCTGATATTCCTTGGAAAACCAGCCTTTCCAAGAGTCTCCATGTTTTCAGTGGCTGTGGTGAGATGAAGAGCCAGTGATACTTATTATAGGCCTTTTGTGAAACTGTGTAGAGACAAAGCTCATCCTCTTTCTATTAGGCTTGAAACTGGTAAGATTTCTGTCTAGAGTCACTGATAACCATCTTACTTCTGCATCAGGAGAGCCTCCGTGACAATGAAACCAACACATAACCAAGGGATGAAATAAGCCCACACCCAAAGACATTTTTTTAAATTACTGGATCTGGCTATGTCTGCAGTCGAAACATGTCAGGTACATAACACAATGCATTTCCTTCCTTTCAGCTAGCTTTTATTTTCTATCTTTTGCAAGCAAAAAAAGTAAGAACAAAAAGACATTCAGAAGTTACTATGTCTTAATGCTTCTAAGTCCTAACTCTTACACCAGCTGCACAGGCCAGCTTTGGCTTCTTCTTTACTGTATCTAGGAGACCAGAGATTATAACATAGGTGCCTTTTTTCCAAGTGTTCAGTCTAGGCAGCATTCATTATATGAATGGAAGGAAAATAATAAAACTGTAAACCTCTTCAGATTTCATCAAATACAATCGTCTATTTTTATCTGTTGTCTTATTGGAAAGGTAGCTCATCTCACACTGCTCTAAATAATTTACAGATCTTGTACCGTGAAGCAGAGGACAAAAACTAAGTATATATAAGAGCAAAGAAATGTTATGCTTCATTTGGGAATAGCTAATTGACATTTCCAGTAATATTGCCTTTAACGTTAGCATAATGCCTTGGGCCCACATCATTAATTAAAGTAACTAAAACCGAGTGCAGGTGACTTTTCTATTGATCTTCTTTACTTAAGTACACACAAACACATTTTGGCATTTCCCCCCTATAATCTCGGATATACACTATTAGCTTTTAAAGAGAGGATTGGGGGAACCTGGGTGGCTCAGTCGGTAAAGCTTCCTCTTGATTTTGGCTCAGGTCATGATCTCAAGGTCATGAGATTGAGCCTTCACTGGGTTCCCTTGGGCTCCGCACTCAGCAGGGAGTCTGTCTGGGATTCTCTCTCTCTCTGCCCTTTCCTCAAGTCATGCACTCTCTCTCTCTCAAATAAATAAATAAACCTTTAAAGAAAGTATTGGATTAAGATTAATTTTGGAGAAAAATTCTAGTCACATTAAGGTCTAAAATCTAACAGGAGTAATTATGTAATTTGATTTCACATGTTATATTTGTCTATTATGTCATCTTTATATTCCCCTTCTCTGCCAATATTAAACTGCAGTTTTCTTGAAGGTAGATGTGTGTCTCTCCAGTTTTAGCCCTTGCAGGCTACTGTAGTTTATTCCATGCGGAAGGGAGTCAGTATCTACTTAATTGAGTCACTTTTCTTTATAAGATATATTCAGATGGTTTGCCCATATCTTTATTACAAAGACTTAGAGGGCAGGCACTATCATTTTGAATGAATGAGATAAAGACCCTCTTCATCTCCTGCCAGAATGCAGTTATTTCCTTCAGGTTCCCCAAAGACAGACCGAGATGGTAGATACCAGCCCAGGTACAAGATGCAATGGTGAAGGGAGTGGGGGAATGATTCATGGAAGGAAAGGCAGTCAGCACAGAGTACATAATTAAGCTACTGCTGAGACTGACTTGGGCTTAATTCCTTGGGGGAAAACTCAAGAACAGGTGGAAAACATACTTCATAGACATATACCATTTGGGGCATGAGAGCCTATTCATATACCAACTCCCTGTAGTCATTGCTTGAGGGCTGACCCATAGGGTTTTAATTCCCTGTCATTTCCCCACTCTCTCTGTTCCAGAAAAAGCCTTTAGGCATAAAAATGGTATGGCAGGGCACCTGGGTGGCTCAGTGGGTTAAAGCCTCTGCCTTCAGCTCAGGTCATGATCTCAGGGTCCTGGGATCGAGCCCTGCATTGGGCTCCCTGCTCAGCAGGGATCCTGCTTCCTCCTCTCTCTGCCTGCCTCTCTGCCTACTTGTGATCTCTCTCTGTCAAATAAATAAATAAAATCTTTAAAAAAAAATGGTATGGCAGCTGGACAACATCCTGAGAACCCCAAAATTCAGTGCTTGAGGGATATGGACAGGGCACTGACACTGTCTGCTGTACTCATTTTATCTTTCTTTTCTTTTCTTTTCTTTTTACTTTTCCTGTGCAATATTCTTAAAAAAAAAAAACCTATTTTATCAAACTTTCTGATCCAAAAAACCTTCAATTATTCTCTCTTCGGTTTTACCAAATCTAAAATTTCTCATCTGATTTTCCTTTTTTGTTTTTTTTGTTATGGTTCCTCTGTGGCAAAATAAAATAAAACCAAAAACCAAACCAAAACAAAAACTCCACGCAAAAAATAATTGTGAATTTGAGATGCATAGCTTGTTGGATTAAAGATGAGTCAATTGAAACATATGAATGATTTTCTAATGTGTTAAGTTTTCCTCTTTGGTACTAGTACCCAGAAAACTCACCAACACATAGAAGGTGCTCACTGTCTACTGAAGATGTATAAGTATTCTGTTGTTTTGAAAATATTTATTTATTTATTTATTTATTTATTTATTTATTTATTTGACACAGAGAGAGAGATTACAAGGAGGCAGAGAGGCAGGCAGAGAGACAGGGAGAGCGATGCGGGCCTCGATCCCAGGATGCTGAGATCATGACCGGCCTCGATCCCAGGATGCTGAGATCATGACCTGAGCTGAAAGCAGAGGCTTTAACCCACTGAGCCACCCAGGTGCCCTGTTTTGAAAATATTTAACATCCCACCTCAACTCTTTTTATTTTTTTTAAAGATTTTTTTTTTTTTTTATTCATTTGACACAGAGAGAGAGATTACAAGTAGGCAGAGAGGCAGGCAGAGAGAGAGGAGAGAGGAGGAAGCAGGCTCCCTGCTGAGCAGAGAGCCCGATGTGGGCCTCGATCCCAGGACCCTGGGATCATGACCTGAGCCGAAGGCAGCGGCTTTAACCCACTGAGCCACCCAGGCGCCCCCCACCTCAACTCTTAACGAAATTCGTATTTCTAGCTAGTGTTTGTTTAGAAATGTTATACTTGAAACATCTTTCATTAAATAAACATATTTTATCACCTCTTACATTATGGAAATTGAAGCATTTTATTCAATCATTATTTTAACAAATAAAAATAATATGATCCTAGTTATGACTCTTGCACATTATACCTGAAAATTTCATCTAAAATATAGCTTTTTCTCTTCTTTGTACTATGTAGTATACCAGCCTTTTTAAGAGTTGAATAATATTCTATGTTAATTTCTATGGCCAAATTTAGTGGGGTTTGATACATGGTTACCATTAGGTTTGCATATGATCTCTTCTGCATGTGGCAGTCTATATTAAATTGATAGTCATTTAAGTTGGAGCCCATTTTTTACTCCTCTCCTCCTCCCTCCCCTTTAGGTATTTGTTATTGTATTTTATATCCTTATGTGTGTGTGAGTTTCTTGACTGACTTTTTACAGGAATATTCATTTTATTGCTTTTCTATAGCCAAATTTAGAAACATGTTCTATTACCATTATTTATAAAAAATAACACTTGCTTTCCCAAACATGGGTTTCGAGGCAACAGTGCACCAGATATTTCTGTAGCCTTGTATTGGTCCAGAGAAATCTAATTAGCAACAGCTTTTCCACTTGTGTTCCCGGGCCCTATCTGACCTGCAGCAGCTTGTTTCTTCTTCCTAGAGCTGTGTTAGGGAGGAAAGTAATGAATTGATCTAGTTAGATCAACCACCTAACCTCTTACCCTAAAAGGTACCTAACAGTAGTAATGCACATAACCATCTGCTGATTCAAAAAAATACATAATTCATTATTGAAAAAAAGAACTAATGTTTTGTGACTTATATTTTTAAATATGCTTTTCATAATAAATATCATTTATGATCATTTAAAAAATAAAAAGCAATTTTTTATAAAGCAAAATTCTACTTTTAAGGGAAACATAGTCATACATGTGTCTAGCTATTTTTGTATGAATACCCATAAAACAGAATAATACTACTCACTATGCTATTAAATGACGTCTTCTCTCTTATATACCACCAACACTCTTCCATGTTAAGGAATACAACTCAAATCACTTTAACAATTACAAGTTATTTTTTAATATGGATATACAATTCATTTAATTCTCACTTCGATTTTTATATTGCATGCAATATTATAGATTTTTATATGTGCATCTATGTCAGCAAATACTTTTAACTCAAAAAATATATATAATTTACTGTGTGTCAGGCACTGTTCCAAAAGCTTTAGCATGAAAATGTTTAATCCTCCTAACAGGATACAGAAGCTATTAATCATGCTTCAATCTTACAGATGAGTAAACTGAGGTACAGAGAGGCTAAAGTACATAACTTAATGTCACACAGTAGTAGGAGATCCTGTTACATCACCCAGGCATCCTACCTCTAGGATTTGTTCTTAACCACTGTAGTAAGTCGTTTTATTGTATTTATTGTATTTATCTTGTAACATTATATGATTAGTGATTAGTCATTATTTCTCTCTATTCTATGCCTCACTTTTAGTTATTATATTATATTCCCTAAGCTTTCATGTCTACTGTCAATTTTTCTTCAGAAAATCTGGACCCATTTACACTCTCTCCAGCAATCTATGACCAGAATAATATTAGATATTATTAGATGTAATTTTAATTAGAAATTTAAAACTTTTAATTTTTGCCTTATTGACAGGTAAGAAAAGCTACAGCATACAATTTTAATTTCAATTTACTTACTAATGAAGTTGATTATTCTTTGATACATCTATTAGTCACTTTAGATGGATGTTCTACTGAAATAAATTTAAGCTCCTGTAGTTTAGTTTTGCATCCACTTAAAAGATTTTAGACAATCTTATGTATAAATCTTATGTATAAATTTCTCAAACTTGTATGTGTAACTTAAACCATAAACCAACCACTTATCTGACAATGCACAAAATAAGACTTACTCTTGAAATAACAAAATAATTTTACTAAAGTAATAGTATGCCATCATCTAGCTTTTTAAACAATAGTGAGTCACAACTGTCTTTAAAGAGCAATTATTCCATATATCCTTTAAACTTACAAGCAAATGTACTCCATGAGTCAATATTCTACATCTGATTTGTTATCACTTATTCTAGCCCAGCACTATTCAATAGAAATATAAAGTGATATACATATGCATTTTAAAATCTTCAGGTAACCACATTAAAAAGAGGAAAGACACCTGAACAGATATTTTTCCAAAAAAAAGACATAGAGATGGCCAACACACACATGAAAAAATGTTTAACATCACTAACCATCAGGGAAGTGCAAATAAAAAACACAGTGAGATATTTCCTCACAAAAGTCATAATGGCTGGTATCAAAAAGATAAGAAATAACAAGTATTGGTGAGGATGTAGAAAAAATAAATCCTCCTGCACTGTTGGTGGGAATGTAAATTGGTACAACTACTGTGGAAAACAGCATGGAGGTCCTTCAAAATTAAAAAGAGAAATACCATCTGATCCAGTAATTCCACCACTGGGCATTTACCCAAAGAAACAAAAACATTAATTGGAGAAGATATATGCATCTCTATGTTTATTGCAGCATTATTTATAGTGGCCAAGATACAGAAGCCATCCAAGTGCCCATTGACAGATGAATAAAGAAGATATGATAGATATTTACAATAGAATATTACTCAGCCATGAAAAAGAATGAGATCTTGCTATTTGTGACAACAAGGATGGACCTAGAGAGTAAGTGAAGTAAGTCAGACAAAGACAAATACCATATGATTTCACTAATATGTGGAATCTAAAAAACAAAAGAAATAATGCAGAAACATATCCATAAACACAGAGAACAAACTGGTGGTTGCCAGAGGGGAGGAGGCTGGGGAATGGGCAAAATATGTGAAGAGGAGTGGGAGGTACAGGCTTCTAGTTATGGAATGAATAAGTCACAGGGATGAAAGGTACAGCAAAGGGAATGTAGTCAATGGTACCGTAATAGCATTAAAATAAGACAGATGGCAGCTATACTTGTGGTGAGCATAATGTATAGAGTTGTCAAATCGCTATGTTGTACATCTGAAATTAATGTTAACATTGTGTATCAACTATACTTTAAAAAAAGAGAAAACAAGTAAAATTAATTCTGATAAAACTACTTAATTATCATTTAAACATGTAATCAATATAAAAATTACTGAGATACTTTATGGGTTTTTTGTACTATCTTTGAAATCTATCATACATTTTATACTCACAGCACTTATCAATTAGGACTGGCCACATTTCAAATAATCAATAGCCATGTGTGACCAAACAACACTATATTGAACAGCACAGCAACAGCCTTTTCAGCTTGAGCATATCCTCCTTTTTAACCTTTAAACCAGCTTTTTGGGGTATTAAAAAGTTATTCATAGGTCAGCAAAGACAGGTGGTTCTGGAAAACCATATACTCTGATTAGTGTCATTTGAACATTTTTATCTATTTTGATTCTTCTCAGGATTGAAACAATAAATTTGCAGCATCATTCTTGTTTTGCAATATTATCTGATCCAAAAATATGTCTACAATCTTTGGTATTATTTTAAAACCTTTTGTTGACACACACTGTGTTCTGACCCTAGATATGTTGCTTATCAACTGCCTGATCTTGAGCAACCCAAGCTGCTTCTTTTCATCTCTGTAGAAAATATAAAGTGCAGGAAATCAATAAACTAGGCTTTCAGTCCTAAAATCCTTGATAGTATTTTAGTATATATTTATTTTTCAGCATCTTTACATCTAATAATTGATTAGTAAACAACCAACAATATACAGGTTTAGGCAGTTGTGTTAATCAAGGAGTGGTATTAAAATGAATACTGATTTTACCAGTTATCTTCACTATATTCTTCTCTTAAAAATCTTTGCTTCCCTGCACAACTTGGTAACTCTGGGCATGTTGGGCATGTGCATAATAAATACTTGTGTAATAAAGACCCTGTAGATGAATCACTTGTGACTCTAGTGAGGACCAAATGAAATAATGTCAACTATAACAAAATAAATGCACAATAAAAGCCAAAACCTCTGCGAGTCTTCCATTCGGTCTTATTGGGCAGATGGGACCCATATTAATCTTTGAATAGAAAGAGTGCACAATAGGGGGCACGTGGGTGGCTCACTTGGTTAGACATCAGAATCCTGATTTCAGCTCAGGTCATGATTTCAGGATCTTGAGATCTTATAAGTCCCATGTAGGAGTCTCTCTTTCCCTCTGTCTCCCACCTCTCCTCTTGTACGTATGCAGGCACCCAATCTCTCTCTCAAAAAAAAAAAAAAAAAAGTGCACAATTATACCAGGGACCAAGCCATGCCGGGGCCACTTCCCTTGCTCTTTGCACAGTGACAATTCTTGGAGACTAAAAAGGTTAGAAAGTATGTCTCTAACTTCCAGTGACTCAGCTAAAATTAATTTTTAAATGTTCAGTTAATCAATGACAGTTAAATAACTACCATACAGAAAGGCACTTTTAAAACTAAAATTAATTTTATATTTTCTTAGGCTTATATGTGTTACAGTTTCCCAAATGTATATAACTGAAATACATTTAAGACCTACATTAGTACAGAATTCCATTTTATATCTTATATAATTTTTGTATCTTAACAATTTTCTTCATTCATTTACGAGAATTTTTATATCACTGCACTACCTCTAGGTTCATGTTTGCCTCATATTTTTAAGCACCTCAATAAAAAGCACCTATCAAATTCTGTTAAAATGATACTCTGAATATATAGATCCCTGTATGCAAAAAAAAAAAAAAGCTTCTAAATATGAGCAGATGGCTCATTTATCACTAGTAATATTAAACAGTATTTTACTACTGTGAGATTATATAGACTTTAAAGGATAATTTTTAAAAAAGTTACAGAAGTGTTGCAAAGTATAATTTCACATCAAAATTAAGAAAAAGGAACAAACTCGGGAGAAAATTGTAAGCCAGTTCAGCACCTCTATTAAGTCTTCTAATGAATTGGTAAATATATTTTAAACACATTGTTCTCTAAATTAGTTTTTAATTCAGATGAATTCCCTCAATTCATGTTTAACCATCTTAACCAACCACATAAAAAGCCATGCAAAAATAATATTATTCCCAGAATTCAGGATGGTAAAGCAAGACTGGTAACAGGAGGGAATGGCTGGGGTTATATAAATGGACGAGATGATCTTACACCAGTGTATAGTTTCCTACTGCTGTTGTAACAAATTACCACAAATTAAGACAACATAAATTTATTATCTTACAGTCTGGAAGACAGAAATATGCATGGGTCTCATGAACTAAAATCAAGGTGTCAGCAGGACTATATCCTTTCTGAAGGGTCTAGGGAGAAACTGTTACCTTGCCTTTTCCAGCTGCTAGAGGCTGCCCATATTCCTTGACTTGTGCTGCCCCTTCCATCTTCAAAGCCAGCAATGGCCAACTGAATCTTCTGTACAATCTCCACTCTCTGCCTCAGTCATCACCTGTCCTTCTCTGAATTTCCTGCCCCCTTCTTTCCCTTTAAGGACCTTTATGATTACCTTGGGTACACGAGCTAATCCAGCATCATCTCCCCACCTCAAGATCCTTAATTTAATCACATCTGCCAAATTTCTTTTTCACAGATTCAAGGGATTGGGACCTGGATATCTTCAGGTGACCATTTTCTGACTGCCACATCAGACAGATACAGTGATGTCATTTCCTTTCCCATACAAGCTTAGATCTAACCTAAGATCATCTAACCTTAGATCTAACCTAACATCATGCTCGTTTTCTTCTAATGTTCATTATGCCAATGATTCAGGGACTGATTCTTCAAATATCATTTGTTTGGCTTTTCAGGCCTTGAGAGAACAGTATTTCTGATGTCTGTTTCCAATTTTAGTTGAGGTGTCCACCAACTTCACCCTAGAACTCCTAGGTTCTTATCTTTCTCTGAATAAAGTGGAAGTATAGAGTCAATAGAAACACTGGCAGAGTGTTGGCCCATTTCTTTCTCCCCAGAACTGCTAAATCAGTGGTGGTAGTCATGAGGAAGGAGGATACACATAGAAAACACAGGCTAACCACAAGAATCCTCCACAAAGCCAAGGAACATTCTGCACAAGCAATAACTAGCTTTGGCATACTGGAACCTCGTAATTTGGGGGTTTAGAGAACAATACCAGTGAATGCATTACAAATGAAGAATGCATTCTAGAAATACATCCAGTCTTCTTTAACTATTTAATGTACTTTCTGAGACACTAGGCGGGACAGTTTTCTCTAATCATATGTAAGCCATAAGACCACAGAAAAGTGTTCTTCATAGTTAAGAATATCTACAACAATATAATGTGATCAGGCGACAGAGGAATTGCTCAGAAAGAGCAACAAGTTCCGTTTTAAAATTGCTTTCACAGGGGTATTTGGGTGACTCAGTCAGTTAAAGTGTCTGCCTTCGGTTCAGGTCATGATCTCAGGGTCCTGGGACTGATCCCCACATTGGGCTCCCTGCACAGCAGGGAGCCTGCTTCTCCCTCTCCCTCTGTCTGCTGCTCCCCCTGCTTGTACTCTCCCTCTGTCAAATAAATAAATAACATTTAAAAAATAAAGTTGCTTTCACATATTGTGCTATAATATATTGAAGAACCTAAATGGTGGTAGGTTTTGGTCATCTGAGGTTATATATGATTTTTAGAAGTAAAACATCTCTCATTATCAAGCCTCGTAAACTAGTTAAAAATTAAGCTGCATAAACAGTTTTGGAATAGAAGCTAACTTCTATCTGGCATAAAAAAGATGGCACTCATTTTTATCCTCTGGTGTTAAAGTCAGTTCCCGAAGGCATGTAAGGAATTTGAACAATCACATTATCATTTGGAAAAAAGGAATAAACCTGCCTGGGCAATTACTTTGAAGGGGAACACTTATGTAGGTATGGGATTTGGGTTTGTTCATTAAATAATGCCGTTTTCATGTTATTGCTGCTCTGCCCCATACAAATTAACATTAACATTTTATATTTGGTGGTTTCAGCCTAAGATAACTTACATATGAAGAATAAAAACTTTTTAAATCAACTATTCGATTCATTAGAACATTATCAGGCCTGTCTGCCTTGATAACATTATCATAAAGTGTGCAAAGTAGTTATTCTCAACACAGCAAGAATCTGGATAAATGTCCTCTCTAGTTCCCAACTTTTGTCCAAATTCTGTCGCTGTTGTGGTCAGACCATTTTAGCCTCCAACCATTAAACATTCAAGTTATTCAACTAACTCTTCTCTTTTGATTTCATGTGCAACAAAGAGTGACTAAACTGATTAGAAGTTTCATGTGTCTTTTTGTATCTTCGGTGATTATAATTACCATTATGAAATCTACAGTTCATATTCTGATATAATACACATCTAAATTATATATCCCTGGGAGTTCACAGTGAGGAGTTGAATCTGCTCTCAGTGCACTGACCAACCCATGTTTCCAGAACTGAAATACTATTACTGCCATGTAAGCCTGAATGACTTGCAAGTGGGAGCAGCCCGAGGCCAGTAGATGAGGGGAGTCGGAAATTCACAAGAGAGCAGCAATTCATGTAAGGGGCAAAATGAGACAAGCTGAATAGAAAAGTAAAGGAAGGCAAGAGGAGAGTTAGTAAAGGGAAAAAGGAGAGATTTTTATGAGGTCAAAGAACAGGAATTCTAGGGGTAACGGAATAATTCAAAATCTAATTGCTTTCCAACAGTTTGGACCTTACAGAAACATGTGAGAAAATATAAGAACAACTATTTGTAGAGCCTTCCCTGAATTCAATTAATTCAGTCAGAACCCAGCTAATTTACTTAAAGACTGAAGTTTGACAAATTAAAGGCCAAGGTGTTTGAAGCCTGGGAACAAATTCACTGCCCCCAAAACATCTAAATATAAAGTAAGTAGATTAATTGAATGCCCTTTATCAGTCATTTCCTATTAGATTAGTAGAAAGGAATAAGTAATGCCATCACTTGCGTAGGTTATAACCTCCAGAGTGGTAATTATCTAAATAAGAACCTTAGTAAACACTGAAAGGAAAAGAGATTTAAGTAAATTTCAAAGTAAAACTTGGTACAGATGTAAGAAATCTTATCACAGGTTGGCATGGCAAAAAGTGGTCCTTTAGAACATATTTATTTCATTTTACTATATGTGGCATATCTAAATTATGGGAAGATACAGTAAATATAAATATACAGCTAATAATGGCCTCTGAAGCAAGAAGCTTGCAATTGCTTTCCCGATAATTCAGTCTAGTGTTTAATTATTGTCCAAAACAGAAAAAAAAAATTTACATGGGCTTATAAGCAAGATTCTTCTAGGAATATTTTTTTTTTTCCTAAAAAGTTCTAGGCACCACATTAACATATTAAATATTTGTTAATGTTCTGGAAAGGTGCCAGCAATGACTAGCTCAAAGAATGTATATCTCCTCTCAGTATAGCTTTGGTCCACTTTCCTGAATCAATTACACAAAACAAGTAGAAAAGATAGACAATTGATGGTTTTGCTTAACCTGTTTAAAAGAAAATCGCATTAGTTTGGATTTGGTTCTGGTGTGAACCAAGATGAACTTCAGTCAAAGCAAAAGCTTTCTGGTGATAACACCATCTGGGATACGGTCATCACTACACACACACACACACACACACACACACACACACACACACACACACACACACACTCTTTAAGCTTCTAAAGTGGGATAAAGCCTCTGTACAATGTTTCCCTGCCTTGTGAACCTGACTCTTCTGTAACTAGGGATAACTATAACTACCAATATCTTTATAAATAGAAGAGGCACTTATCTATCCAAGGTAGCTAAAGTGCACTCTTTTTTTCCCAGGGGAGTAAAGTGATTTATAGGTATTCTAAACTCTGATTCCATTAACTACTTCCCAGAATTTTTAAGGTCTCATTATTTCAGCTTTTAATAGATCTGATGCTATGAATCTCAGATTATTTTTCAGGAACCTTGCAAAACTATGTACTTATTTAGTTTTAAAAACTTCATTATTTGAAATGTTGATTTTTTTCTAATAGTACTGTCTGTCATAGTATTAAGATATTAATAAAAAGATTTTCTGGGAATTTGTCTATCGAGTATATCCTATGTGAAAAGTCCTTTTGTAAGAACTGTAAAGCATGCTAAGGTGCTGAATGATCTCCACTCTTTATATTTAACTCCTGTTTTATTTTTTTTAAAGATTTTATTTATTTATTTGACACAGAGAGAGAGAGAGAGAGATCACAAGTAGGCAGAGAGGCAGACAGAGAGAGAGGAGGAAGCAGGCTCCCTGCCGAGCAGAGAGACCGATGCGGGCCTAGATCCCAGGACCCTGAGATCATGACCTGAGCCGAAAGCAGAGGCTTTAACCCACTGAGCCACCCAGGCGCCCTTAACTCCTATTTTAAAGCAAGGTAAAGTACACCTACTATAATAATCAATGTGAAAATGCTTTATATTTTATAAAACCTACAAAAAAGGAATTGATATTTATTATTAAATATCAATCTATACAGATGCATAAATAAATAAGTATAAGATCTTAATCAATTGGAAGATAAAATGTTATTAATACAGCCATTCCCAACAAAATTATCTATAAATTTAATGCAATTTTAATCAAAATATCTATAAGGTTTTCTGAAGTAATCGACAAGTTAATTCTGAAATTTATATAAAAATACAAAATAACAAATGGAATACATTTAGAAGAATTTTATTATCTAAATTCAAGCTTTACTATAAAGCTAAATTAATCAAGACACCCTGGTGTTGGTATAAAGACAGAGAAACAGATTAAAGACATAGAATAGATACAACCAAGGCAATTAGGATATATCAAGACATTATAATAGAGAATACAGTCTTTCCAACAAATGAAATAACTGAATTTCCCTATGGAAAAAATAAACCTCAACTTGTACCTAATGATACATACAAAAATTAATTCAAGAAGGATCATAAACTCAAATGTAAAAACCAGAAATGTAAGATTTCTACAGGAAAAACTAAGACAATATATTTATGCCACTGAGTTAGGTAAAGACATTTTAGGACATCAAAAGCACCCTAAAGGAAAGATACCAATAAAATTCATGTCATTAAAATTAGAAAGTACTGCATCAAAAGACACCATTAAGAAACTGAGTATCAAGCCATGGATTAGGAAATATATTTTCAATATACATCTGGCAATATACATATATCCAGGATATACAGAACCCCTATAAGTCAACCTTAAAATACCCAAAAAGCAAAAAAGAAATACTTGTGAAAGATTGGACACTTCACAAAAGAAGATATATGAATGGTTAATAAACTCTACAATAGTGTCTTCAATATACTTAGTCATTAGAAAAGCATGTTAAAAATACAGTGAAATACTATTTCATGTCAACCAAAATAGCTACAGTCAAAAGACTCATAGTGACAGATTTGGCGTGAGGATATGGAACAAGTGGACCTTTCAATAGCTGCTGGGAGAATAAAATCATACAATCACTTCAGAGATATGCTGAGTAGTGTCAAGTTAACACGTATCCATCTATGACTCAGCAATTCCATTCCTTGGTATTTTGCCCAAGAGAAATTAAATTATGTCAATTTAGAAAAAAAATCTGTAAGAATTTTCAGATTGTCTTTATTCATGGTAAAAGCTAAAAATTGGAAACAATCCAATTTTCTACTACAGAGCAGATAAACCAACTATGGTATATTTGTATGAAATACTATTTAGGAATAAAAAGAAATGCATTCTTGGTATGTGCAATAATAAGGATAAATATCAAACCCATTTTGTTGAATGAATGATGCCAGACTAAAGTATACACACACACTATCATAACAATGGTATAAAGTCCAAAAATAGACAAAATTAATCCATAATGATAGAAATAAAAAACATAGATGTTGGAGAGAGGAGGGGTAAAGATGATTTGACTGGAAACAAGTTGAAAGAATATTTAGGATTGTAGAAATGTTCTATATCATGTTTTAGGTAATGATTAGATGGGTACATACAATTTTGAAAACTCATTTAACTATATAGACACTTAAGATTGTGTGGGTTGTTTGCAACTCAATAATGCCTTTAAAAATTTATAGTACTATTTTGTCACTGCACGTATATCAATGATTTTCATAAACCAAAAGAAGCAACATTGACCATTCCAACATAATAGTCTAATAACCTAAATTGGAAGTCATAAATACTGTGGTTACACAAGTGTTGTCTGTATACTCTCTCACAGCTGCAGTCTGAGTAACAGCATCCTATAATAACAAGCTTATGAAAATACTTAACAAATGAACTTAATGTAGAATACATATAAACCAACTTCCCAAATGAGCAGTGATGCCAAAGGAACCAAGTTTTAATTACAAATATGTATTAAGAGGTCTCCTGAAGTGGTTTCTACTTTAATTTCTGGAGTACCAGCTTTAAAAGCACATAACAATAATATCTTTTTACTTTACTATATACCTTTATTATTACTCTAACAAAAGAAACAACAGTGCTTAGGTTTCTGGAGTGCAACCAAATTATTCATCAGTTCATTTTGCTTTAATTTCCATTGGCAAGAGGGAACCACTGAACCATCTGAAAAAGCTCTAAATTGTTGAATTGTATCTTCCTCATACTCAGAGTCTTCCTATGATTCCTTGAATCAAAAAAAAAAAATCAAAAACAAGACAAAACAAAACGAAAACCAAAAACAAAAACCCAAAAAAACCTATTGGCCCGGTCTACATTGCTTAAGTAGAACGTTGTCCTATTAAATGTTATGGAGTGACGGTTTACATTCCTTCTATTGCCAAGTGACCTAAATATTTTTTCTATAATGCGGTTACATATGAAAATGCTTACTTTCAGGAGGACATACCAACGTAAATGAGCCTAAGAATTCACAGTTAAAGTTTGTATGCTCCAATTGCTTGGGCTTAGACTCTAGGCTTTGCTCACAGTAATTGCCTTCACAAACAATTAATCCTGGAAGAGTTCTTCATGACTCTTATTATCACAAAGACAATTGACTTAATTTATAACATATTCCCAATTAAAGTTAAATCAGCAACCTGAAACCTCCAACCCTAGATTGGTTTACTATACAGCCGTTATCAGTAATAACATTTTAAACATTTCAAGGTACTCTTAAATTATGAGGAACACAAAACAAAATAAATAACCCTGTTAGAAGTATTCAAGAAATGTTACTTCAAATTGATCTATGCCACTTCCCTAAGAATATACAGAAATTATTTGTATCAATAATTCTGCCTATATTTTTGTTTTCCTATTTCTAAATCTGAGTTTCAAATGCATTTTATCTTTAAAGTGATCACTATATGAATTCTATTACTAACTAAAGACATCATTTAATTTAGATATTTATTCTTCTAACTTATTTAAAAACTGTTCTTTATATTAAAGTATTATAGATTTACATAAACACACATATTTGCAGCTATGAGGGGGAGGGGGAATCCCAATAACAAAAGTTGGAATCTAAGCTCATTCTTACACTGAGGGGTATCATCAAGGAAGTGCTAATTCAAAAATAAGTTATGACCCATACATAATTTTGAAATTGAGCTTTTTTAGAAACAAAATAAAGCATGTTTCTCTAGCATCAATTCTACAGTACTAAAATATTTTCAATATTATCACTGCTACTATATTTAAGGAAATTTGTATTAATTTCGTTTTTGTGGACTGGCATTAGGCCCAGAAGAAGTTAAAATTTGGGTTGTGAGGGAACATAGCAGGAGAGAAGATGACCCTGATTCCTTTGGAGGTGGCAATTTTGTCAGGAGGATGAGAGAATGATTTAATTTCTTAACTTTCTACATTCTCATGAACAAACAAGAATTTTCTAAGCCAGCCATTCTAGGTCTCAACTTAGGGTTGAAAGGGACAGGTGAAATCATGGACACGTGGAGACATCAGATATGAATGGGCTCATACTGACACTTAAGAGCTATCCATCATCTCATCCCCACCAATTAAGTTCTCACAATACAGGACTACCTACATATCAGATCCGTCATCATTTTTTAGTGTTCCTATGTTCCTTTTCCAAACAGGTGTAATAAAAAGTTTTCATAACATCTGGATATGTTCAGTAAAACATAGAAAAACAAATGAGAATATCAACACTAGCTGATTCTATAAAGGCACAGAAAACAAAGCAGGAGTTTGGCTACCACCAAAACAGATGATTTATAAGACAGTTTTCAAGTTCCAAGATCATTCCCTACATATTGCTTCATTTTCATTTTGGTCATACGGAAACTAGGGTTCAGAGATTGGAGTCTGCTGAGAGTCACAAGGCAAGTACTCGGTAGAGCCAGGATTAAGTCTTTCAATACCTAAACTAGTCCACACTGTTCTACAAACGAAGAGTTACACAAACTGTACCTACGTGAGATTGTGTATGTAAACAATAGGAAGATTTTGGTTCCACGACCTTCACCCTCTGGTATTTTGCCCATTAAATATGCTAGATTTGTATGGCGAAAGGGACTTAGTATTTACAATTAAGATTGCTAATCACCTGACCTTAAAATAGGGAGATAATCCTGAATCTGCATATTGTAATTCTTCCTTTATGAACACACTCATATAATATTCAAAAGGTTGTTTTAAATTGTGATTTGATTTGGAAATAATCCATATGTAATGTATTTGCTCAATAAATTTCAAGTTTTAACCATGTAAATTTCACGTGGAATCCTGCTTGCTTTGGCAATCAGCTGATTTTAGTCAAAAATGTTGTTACTTTAGAAACAGGTACAAATTAACCTAGCAGTCTTCTACCCTAAATCACTAATGTCCATTTCTTAATTCACTGAACCACCTGATTCATTCTGTAGGAAAGCACATAGTTCTTTACTAATCCTTAAAACATGTTTGTATATCTATATCTTACATTTAACCTAAATGTCTTTTCTTTTAATTTTATTTATTTATTTGACAGAGAGAGAGAGAGATCACAAGTAGGCAGAGAGGCAGGCAGAGAGAGGAGGAAGCAGGATCCCTGCTGAGCAGGGAGCCAGATGCAGGGCTTGAGCCACCCAGGTGCCCCTTAACCTAAATGTCTTAAAGGAAAGTTTTCTTTTCCCCTGAAGTGGGGGGCAGTAGTAACAGTCAATTCTTTAAAATGAAAATAGAATTATTTTATTTTAAAACCTTTACACCAACATAAACTTAATTTTTATCCATTTTTGACATAAAATATTAACATAAACTTGAACTGCTGAAAGGCAAGACATAGTGAAGCGTTTTCTGAATACTAAGTACTGACCACAGAGACCACGAGTCATGAATAAGTAGATTACAAAAAACTTTCATGCTGTCAACTGCCTTATATACCATATTTACAATTGAGACCTCTAGAGCAAAATGTGAAATAAAAATAACCTAAATTTTTTAGAAGTTTCTATTATAGGTTATAAATCAGGACACAATTTATAGCCTATATTCAGAGTGGAGCAAGTGCAACTAAGTGGGAAGAGTATAAAGGAAGCAAAGACCTCCTGGTGGGTCAGGTGACATGGAAGGATAGTCTATTACAGACAATACTACACACTACTTACATCCCCCCAAATCCATATGTTGAAACCTAATCCCCAAAGTGATGGTATTTGGCCGTGGGCCCTTTGGAGGTGATTAGGGCATAAGAGTAGAGACCTCATGAATAAGATTAGTGCATTCATTGAAAAATAGCCTCAGAGCACTCCCTGACCCCGTGGAACATGTAAGGACACAGTGAAAGGATGATTGTCTATGTCCCAGGAGGCAGGTTCTCACCAAACACGGAACAGCTACCCACACTGCTTTTGGACTTCCCAGCCTCCAGTATTGTGAGAAACTAATTTTTTTTATAATCCACCCAGTCTATGGTATTTTTGTTATAGTAGCCATAACAGACTAAGAACAGTCATGTGCTCCCAAAATAAATGATTTAAAACCAGAAACACAACCAAAACGTATTTAACATAAATCGAAAAATTGCTAAGCTCTGTTGACTGGCCAGTTTGTCAAATTGATCCAGGTTCCCATCCCTACCTTAGACCATTCTCCTTCGGTACCCCAGGCTGTCCCAGGGTAATTGTCCCCTTCACAATAACAGCCACATTCACAACTAAGAAAATAAAAAATACCCAATATTTATTGAGAGTTTTTATCCTGCTAGGATGTATAAACATATTACATAGGTTATATCTCTTAATTATTACAATGACCTTATTAGATTGCTTCTGCTTTATCCATACTCTACAGATGAGAAAACAGGTTAGGGATGTAAACTGTAAACGGCTTCAGAATTAGCAAATGGTTTATCCAGGCTCCAATTCCCAGTCTAATTCCATTCTCTTATCACATTATATTAGTATACCTGCAAATTGTATCTTAGTTAAAAGACTGAAGTCTTGATAAAAGTAAAATGTAAAAGAATAATTGGATGAGAAAAATGACTGGCACTTGATTCATTTATCAAATACTTTTCGTCATAATTTGTGCCAAGCACTGTGCTACAAAACGGGAGATAGGACACCATCATCATCATTGCCATTGTCGTCATCATCATCATCATCTCCATCATGGGCCAAAGACATTGTTCTAAGCACTTAACCGTATTAGATCCTCACATTAACTTAAGAGGTCAGGCTCTATTATTATTTATAATAATAATACACATGCTATATTAATATATTAATTATATTAATAATAATAAAATATAATTATAATATAATATATTAATAATATATTATTATATATTATGTAATACAATTATATTAATAATAATATGATATAATGATGTATTATTATTATAAATAATAATTAGAAATGGGTGGCCCCATTTTATTTATTTTTTTTGAAAACCAAGATTAGTCAGCTGTTGAAGTCAAAAACCTTGACTCCTGAGCCTAGAAGACTTATCTTGTTTAATGTTTATTTTTTTACTTTGTAATTACCATGTTGTATACACATTACTATGTTTTGTTGTACACAAATTACTTCACAAACATTTGAATGCTATATATATGCTAATAAATTAGAAAATATTCTTAAATTGTACTATTGTGTCAGAAATGATAAACTGCCAAAAATGGAAAAGGGATAACAGGTAAGTGCCCCATTCATTATGGAAGATCCCAGAAATAGTATTCATGAAAGTACCCAACAAACAGGGATGCCTAGCTGGCTCAGTCAGTTAAAGCATCCAACTCTTGATTTTGGCTCAGGTCATGATCTCAGGGTTGTGAGACTGAGCCCTGCATTGGGCTCTGGCTGAGCATGGAGCCTGGTTAAGATTCTCTCTCTCCCTCTTCCCTACTCTACCCTCCCCTAAAAAAATAAAAAAGGCATCCAACAACAGATCAGACTGCTTGGTAGATGAGTTATTTCAAAACTTTAAGAAACAGAAAACTCTTGTAGTACTTAAAATGGTCCAAGGAAGAAAAAACTCCCAATTAATTCTACAACTATAGCCTTTCCCTGGTACCAAGCTTGATAAAAATTGCTCACATTATCATTTATAAAAACAAACACCAACATCCCAAGTAAAATATTAGCAAACCATATTTTGATATATTTCTAATTATACACAATGATTACCAATTAAAATTCATAATTTGATAGTTGAAAATACTGTCCCACTAATAGGGAAGTCACCCAGTAAGTCTCTAAACTGACACAAACTATCATAGAATTTATTATATGATGTATGCTTCATTTTCGAACAGTTTTTGAAAGCTATTCATTTGGTAGAAAAAGCAAAGGGCAATTCTTATGCACTTAAATATGATGCCAAAAGCAGAAGTCATAAAGGAAAATACTGATATATTTTACAAAATAAATTTAACTGTTAATAAAGCATAGTAAATACAGAGACAAATGAAACTTGAGACAACGTGCTTATAATATATCTCACTTAAGGCTTTTGAAAATTGAGGTTTGACCTGAGCATCCTACATAAAAGTGAAATCCACTCCTCAAATCCCCATCTCCTTCTTTTAACCTGCTAGACAATTTCCTTCATTTATTCTTTGATTCCCTTCATTTGACTCATAGAATTTAAGCTGTATGTGAGCAAGGATTGTCATCTGTTTCATTCACTCTTGTAATTCTATCACCCAGAATACTTCTTGGCTCTATCTCTGCTTAATAGAAAGTTGCTGAATATATAAATTATAAGACTATGTTGCATGATCAATTTCATGGTTAAAAATATTACTAAGTCTCTAAATATAGAGACCAAATGATTCCATTATAGCTCTTCTTCAATAAATCTATACCTATAGGTTCAAAAATAATTAAAACTTTAAAATAGGGATGAGGAATTAATTGCCCATCAAAAAAACTGCCAAATGTTCTCTTATCACATAAAAGAGAGCAAAGCATTAGATTTTATAATGTTTACTCTACACACTCCTTTGACATCCTATACCTTCTTCAGAAAGACACATTTTTGGAGTTCTCTGACTAGCAGTAGAAACCACACAATTACTGAGGTCACAAGCACACACATAGTTTTAGAACCAGTGAGGCATTTAAGAAAGGTAGAAGTATAGTTGCCCAAAGGGGATTAAACAGCAGTTAGCGGTGACATAAAGATTCTCATTACACAAAAAAACCTCTAAACTGAGCTGTTTCTGAGGCTCTCGGCTTCTGGGTAGACACAGCTCCCCGGTGCTGTCTTTTCCCCCTCTGCCAAGTACATCTGGGTTTAGCAGGTGTGACTGCATGGCAGGAGGAGGGAAAGAAGCTATGGCTGAAGGAAAGTTATTGCTAGTGAAGCTTATGGGATTGATTCCCCAGGCACTGGGACAATTAGCAGATCAAAGGGCTACCTGCAGCTCCTCCACCTGACAATTAAAACCACCATCAAGTGCTTTGATTTTGTTGCACATACTTTTCTTGCCAACCCTTTATAATAAAATGACAAACTAAAGCTTACTGTTGATTTTCCATATACAATTACGACTATTTTATTGCAATTTGATAATTTAAGGTAAAACCCAAAACTTGCTCTTAAAATGTTTATAAACTAGACAGCTATGGAAACAAGTAGGTCATTTATTTAGTCTGCTCTTAGAGTTTGCCACTACTAATGTATTTATTGCTTTCACAAAGTGTATCACTTGTGCCATAAATCACAGGTCAATGCATCAGTGCTTCAAGCAGATAAGAATTTATTAAATGAGCTAATGGGTCTATCTAAGGAACACTTTTTTTTTAACCTGAGAGAGATTTATACACCAACAGAGTTGTTTTTAATTCATGTTTTTCATTCATCCATGCATGTGTAAATTTCAGTCAACAAATGCTGAGTGCCTACTATCTATGAGGCACCGTATCTATAGCTGGATATACACATTAGGGAACAAAATATATGTTTTCCCTGCCTACATGGAGCTTACAATACATTTGGGAACAAGAACTGAAATCATGAGCTAATAAGTAATTTTATAGATATGATTTTTGAAAAGTGCCATAATTTAAAAAAATTAGTGATAGAGAATTATGACGGGGTATACTATGTGTATATGTGTGTGTGTTGGAAAACTGGAAACTTCGAGAAGGTGATCAGAGAGATTATCTGAAGTTTTGCAGGTTAAGCTGAGGGATGAGCTGGGAACAGAAAATGGTAACATTTAGAAGGAGACAGCTAGAAGTAAATATATTAACAGAAAAAATACAGAAATACAGATAGATGGTAGCTTCAAGAAGATAATAAATACTTTACAGACCCAAAAGGAAATAAATATGAAAAAAAAAACACAAAAGCTAAGGATGGGAATTTGCATTATAATTTAGCAGACATGTACAAAGATAGAAATAGCATAGTAATATAATTTGTAGGAAATTAAGTTATGTTATTCTGTGATTCTATGGGCAGATAATATACCATATAATAGAACAAGCATACTAAATACAAAATGAAAAAAATAAAGTAAAATTCCCGTGAGGGCAAAAGCAGGACAAAATTATGAAAAAAATAATGGCATACACAAGTATTATTTGGAAAAGAGCAGTCTGGTAGGAAAAATAACTAACAAAACAATAGACTAAAATTAAGAATGTATTTGCAAAAATAAGTAATAAAAATAATAAAATTAAGAATGTATTTGCAAAATTAAGAAGGACAGACTAATATGTGTGTGGCATTATTTTAGGAACGCACATCCCAGGAATCTTCTGTCAGGATTTTGGCAAGCCTGTTGAATAAATATGTAGGCTACTTGGACAGATGCCAAATGAAACAAAATGATGAAAGGAATGGCTTATAAGAACAGATTAAAGAAATATGTACAACTTTAGCATGTCAGAAACTAAAGAAACATGGTTTACAAATATTTGAAACATGCAAATTTAAGGGAAAAGAATTCTTTCTGAACAAGGTGGCACCATTTTAAGTATGTTGAAAAGGCAAAAGAAATATTCCCCAAGTAATAATGTTGTTTTCCAGTTAGAACCATTTGGACAAATGTTCCAAGAGGAGCAAGGATTAAGACCACCACGCAGACATAGACATTCCCAGTAACCTAAACTATGCTGACCTCAAAATACACAGAGGCCCATCTAGATAGGATGAAGTAGGTAGCACACAACTGCACAAGTGCAAAATCTTTCTATCCCACAGATGTGCTTTAAATTTAGGAACGACCTTTCCATGGATTTGGGCTTTTCTCTGTAGTCGTGCTGCAGTGAAGTGAGTCCTGGACTTGTATCTGTAAGGTTTAATTTGAATACCGACTACTTACCTCTTCTCATCTAGATCCGCATCTGCCAATGAGGATAATGATAACCCTCAGATGGCTGTGAGGTTTAAAGGAGCTGTTACATATGAAAACATATTTTATGTGCTTAAAAGCACTGTTCCTAGTGAGATATATCAGTTGTTATAATGAGCTCAATGTGTTAAAAGTTGTAGGATGAGGACTGTCTAAGAACATGAGGCTTGGGAGTAGACAACTGTTACCTGTCTTCCTGCCCTAGAAGAAATCAGCTCTCCTCTGAGTCACTGCCCTCTTAGTTGGATACTGTTTTCTCTTCCAAAGCTGCTAGACCTGAGATACAGCATTAGTTTTTCCTACTCCTCAAAGCAACTTCCTGGACATTCTTATTCCTTCTCAAATACAAAAACAAAACCCCCCACCTAGTTTTAATTTCATGTAACAGATCTCTATTCCCCAATACTACCCCCTTACTTTAGTTATCTCCTGATCTCTGCGCTGTATGTCCTCATTCCGTGAAGATTTCTGTTCCTGGTTCACTGCCATTCTCTCCAACATTTATTCTTGTATAACTGTTTGGGATTTCAATACCCATATATATAATTTTTACAACATTCCTTGCTTCTTTTCTTCTAATGATCTTGTCTTCTAACCTCCTTCACCATAATCCCTATGTTTATGCTCCAAAATGTACAATTATACTGTATAATATATAGCTGTAATTCCCATATAATTTTGGCACTGCCCCATAATACCTCTCATAAAATCACTTTCTATCTTTCCTGCTCACTCCTTTTAGGACCCCAATTCAATCTTTCAGCTACACCAGGATTTCCAATGGGGTCATACTACCTTTCTGACAGCACTCCAATTTTCTTGGTTGCAAGGATAGGAATGGAACTTTGAAAACTACCTTAGTTTAGGACATAATGAAGCAAAAAAGGCAAAAAACATCTGGGCCAAGAAGTTCATAAATTCTTGCATATCCCTGAAAATGGAAAACCACACAGACCAGGCTGGGAAAGAAGAGAGAAAAGTAGGACTAAACATTAGAGCAGTGGCAAGAGTGAGTTTGTGGGAATGAAAGGCAAAGAGAGGTACAAAGACAGTAATTCTGGTAAGAGAAAGTCTGAGAAATTTAAAGTACTGGTAGTTGAGCATCATGTGATGAGAAAGTCCATTGAACAGCATTACCAATAGGTTCCTAAAAATGGAGATGGGAATCATAAGTGTTGGGAACTTCCAAGAAGTTCAACACAAGAATGTTAAAAGGGTCACAAGCTCATGCATGAAAGATTTTTAAGTGGATAAATATGAGAGAAGAAAGAAGGTTCTGAAGCCATTGATAAAGTTTCAGATGTCATTACGGTTAGTAAGTAACAGGCTCCCAAGAGAAAAGGAGGTGTTGTTATAGGCTGATGGCAAGAAAGTGTTCCTGTGGGAATGAGAGGCAGTTTGGAATAGTTTTTGAAAAACCAATAGTATACCAACTCCCCCTTCTTATCTTATGAGTCCAAGAACTGAGAAAAAAGTATAACTATAATTGCCACAAGTAAAGTGGTATAGCAGATAAGAGGAAAATGTATGTTGCAATCGGAATGTGTGGAGTCAAGTTCAAACTCATTGGTTCCTTGAATTACAGATCATGTGACTTTCTGAACCTCAGGTTCCTTATCTGATAAAAGAAATTAAGAGTGCCTTCTCTGCTTATGGTCCATAGAATGGAGATGGGAAATGCTTAAGAAATTTTCCCTATTGTTTTATTATTATTACTCTAGGGAAATAAATATACTAATGTGGAGGTCTATTTATACTATTAAGTATTGTACAGATGTACAGTGTTATATTGATAAGGTGATCTCATGTTAGATGGTATAATTTTCATCATTTTGTAGAATGTTGAAAATTATCCAATACTAATTAAAAAAAATAAACCACCTTTTGATTAAATAATTGTCAAGGTAAACCAGGAAATATAATTTTCTAGCTGATGTGGTTTGAGACCATTTGGTGCTTTTGTTTGGCTAAAATTTCTTAATGGGCTTACATAGAAATAAAATTAAATGAGGATAGGATATAAGGCAAATTAAATACCTTCATTAAGCTAGCAGAAATAAAAACTTTGTTAACCTTTAAAATCACTTTGTCCTATATTATATATCTAAAACTTACAGAGAAAGCATGTTCTTACACATCATATTGAATAACAATGAAACAATGCAGAGGAGCAATGGAATGCTAGAAAACCAAAAAAAAAAAAATGTATAAAAATCATGTTGCAATAAACTGAGTGATAAAATTGTGAAGAAAATGACTTTTGAATCGTTTCTCAATTGTTCCTCTTCTTTTCCCTACCTTTGCTGTTCTTCCTGGTGATGCATAATTCTGAAAGACACATTAACTCTTTCTGACCAAAAAGAGCATACTCCAAACTTTATTTCTGAATGTGCAACGAGGTATCCCCTTTTACCAACTAAAATTAGAAAAATTTAAAAATACTGTCCCAAGAGAAGAAATAAATTTACCCTTTCCAAAATGTCTACCAGTTAAATAGTAAGAGACATGAGGTATGTGTTTCATAAATAAGAAAATCATCTAACAAACTATCCCAGAACACACAGGTGGTGTCACTCATTGACACAATGCCTTAGTAGTTAAGAAAGCAGGCTCAAGATTTAACCTGGATTCTAATCTAATAAGCTACTTGGTAACTGTGCGATCTTGGGAAATGATTTTAACCTCTGTATTTCCGTTTTCTTATTCATATGTAAATAAAAAGTACCGGGACCCCATAGACTTAGAAGAATCACAGTGATACTTAGAACAGTGGAACACATTGCATGAACTCAATAAATACTAGACTTTTTAACTGTACTTGAGAGAATTCAAAACGAATGCCCCTGTTAACTTGTCTAACAAGATGCTTAAACTGGTGGCAGTCCCCAAGTAAAGAGAAGGAAGGAAAAAACAAACTGATGCCTGAAAAATTACTGTTTCTGGGTCAAAATTATAGTTAGTTGGAAATCAGTCAGAACCCTGTATTTAAGTATGAAATCTATCACTTAGAAATAGTTCTTCTTTTAACTGAAGATGCATAACAACCATAGAAAGCCTTTACATCATGCCTATATGTTAATATTGTATTTTTAACAATGCTTTTGCAGGAGCATTGGGAAGTATTTTCAAAGTACGCTTATGCTACAACACAGATTGTAAAAAAACAAAACAGAACAAAATAAAAAAAAGGTTAAATAAGAAACAAAGCTTTTAAAGTTTCTGAAACTTTTTTTTAAAGATTTTATTTATTTTATCTGACACAGAGAGAAAGAGGTTAAAGGAAAAGCAGACTCCCCTCTGAGCAGAGAGCCTGATGCAGGGCTTGATCCTCAGACTCTGGGATCATGACTTGAGCCTAAGGCAGATCCTTAACACACTGAGCCACCCAGGCAACCCGAAACTACTTTTGACTTACTTTTTTTCTGTAGAAGACAAACTGCTGTTTAAAATGTGTGGATACTTCTTGAGGAACACTGATGAGGCAGGCAGGAACAGCTCTATTCATTAGAATGTATACTGTCTATTTTGGGTTTTGTTGTTGTTTAGTTGGATTATTTGTTTTGCCTGGCACCCTTGTAAGCCCCATCGCTATAGGAAGCACAAAATGTGACACAAGAACTCGCAGTATAAATACTAAAACATTTTGGGTGGTAATTTGTGTGTTGTTTGTCCATAGGTGATATTTCAAAAGTTAGTGTTTACAAAACTAAACTATTCTAAGAAAAAGAAAGGTGAATAAACAAAGCAAAATGAGAGTTCAATTAGTATTTGAAGAGAAAAATGAGGGGAGTAGGGCATGAAAGATGTGAGCGCAGATGGAAGACTGATGCCTAGAGGTGGCAGACATTACTGGGAGGGAGTCGCCAACTTATTTCAAATAAAAATATTCTCCAGTGTTCTCATTTGACTCTTCCACTCTTTTCTGCTCAAGAGTCATGAGCTCATTTTACTATGGTTGTCTTCATATAATCTGCAGCATCACTATAATGTAAATGGTCATCCTGACCTCAGTACAGCAAGAAAAGCCTTAAGAGGATTATTCTGCATTCCTCAAATTAAAGACTTTATCAAATAGCAAGCATAAACCTTAAAGAATGCATGATGGCCTAACTCCATTGACAGATTAGCTTCAAATCAACACAGTGTCATCTAGCATGAGATTAAAAACCTCGCCTTCCCATTTATGGACTGTTATACTACATTAAATTATTCTTAAAAGAGATCAATCTGATGCAGACGTGTTTTATAAAAGAGAAAAACTAAAGCTAAGATATAGACTCAATCTTCTTTCTCCATAGTAACAATCACATTCAAAAGTACTTTAGTACTTGGAAAAAGCCTTCACTTCAATTCTTGTACTTAAATCCTCCATTCTGTTTCATGCACTATTAAATCTCTTGCTGAACAAATCCTACACGGTTACTATCACTATAATAATGCGTATTTTAAAAAACAAAATAGTAACACATTTTCTTCTAAAATATAACCAAATAATTGCAGGACATGTTATCTACTTCTTTTGTACAAAACTGAGTCCTGTATTTTCTAATACTTTCATTCATTATTTTAGAGGAAAAAGACTCAACAGAAAATATATAATAGCATAGTCTCTGGAATGATGGGAAATAGCATATTAAACAAGTAAAGTCTTCGGATATCTGTCTCTTCCACCATTAAGCAGGTTTTACAAGCTTCAACATTTTTGGCAAAATCTCTTCAATAATGTATGCATTTTACTGCCTTTATATCCCCAAATGTTGAACATATTGAAGTGAATCTTTGTCTAGGATGCAAGGCCAATATTGGCACCAATTATTATAATATTCTTTCTCACACGAATGCCTTTTGGCTTTTATATTTTAGTCCCTCCCCCTCCATAAATGTCTCTGGTTTTTCACACTGTAAGATATCGCTGCTTTTGCATAGATTTTTCAGTCCTGTTTAGCTGCCATGGTTTTTTGCTCTGATTAAGACTGACCTATTACCTCATACACCTTTCATTTCTGGATCCAGTTTATAGAAAGCCCAGGAACTTAAAAACCAAAAGACATGGACTTTTCTATATGATGTAAGTATTAATGCATTATCTATTGTAGGTGGTCCTGAATTTTTTATGTTTTCTCCTAGTTTCTCAGCTATGTGCTACAGACAAATCAAGAGAGTTCTCTACAAGTAGGATGGATATAAATTATTGCCCAGATGATAATTTCAGGCAGGACACTGTTATCAAATCAAGACAAAAATCTCAAGTTGCTCCATCATAATTAAGATACTAACTTATTTCCATTAATGTTTTAAACCTCAGGATTTAGTAATAGAGGCTTCACATTACCATGTTTTTTTCTTCACACACACACACAAAGTAAACAGCCAATTCCACAATGTTTTGGAGATTTGCAACTTCGTAACAACGACGACAGAATTTTATAGTGGGTTAGGTGCCCTAGTTGCTATCCAGCAAAGAAATGTTGGGGAGGCTGAAGGAGAAGAGGAGAAAGATGAAGATTGAGAGAAATGAAAAGAATTTTTATTTTAGGAGGACTGACTCAGAAAAGATGCCACTGGAGACAGACTGTTTGGCATGATGCCTGCAACGGTATAAGAAATGGTGCAATGGCGAATCTGTAACCCAGTTTCAAGGGCTGTATCAGCAGATGCTACCACTAATTTGAAAGGAATGATTATCAGTTAAGGATCAATTAAAAATAAGTAAATGATGTCAAGTCACTAAAAGCTATTGCTATACAATAGGCCTATATATAAGGATTAATAACTGGTTAAGATGGATACTGACAAAACTTTATCATATCATTTAGTCTCTTTTGGCCACATGACTTACATTATTTAGATATTTGCAAGCTCCAGGAAACATACACTTTAGCATCGTGATAGAAAAGGATAATTAGTGATCTCTTACCAGTACTATAGATGTGTATAAATATACAATCGAACTTATATCCATGCAAATCAATATAACAAAATTTTCTATTTATAAAACTTAAAGTTGGTATGGAGAGTAGGTTTAAAAGTATGCTAAACATTCAGCAATAATTGTTTCATAGCAAGTACCTCATAGCTCTATGTGCATTTCCTTGGATGGTACTCAAGAGACCCCTGAAATATGGACATTGGGGAGGGTTTGTGCTATGGTGAGTGCTGTGAAAGGTGTAAGCCTGATGATTCACAGACCTGTACCCCTGGGGCAAAAAAAAAAAAAAAGAGAGAGAGACCCCTGAAAAATAATGTTTCAACCTAGACATGCACTTGTTTGTGGCAGTTAGAGTAACTCTGTTCCAAGTTAAAAAATTACAGTAAAAGCAGTAGGTTCTTACAATCCACCCTCCCTCTCTTTCTCAGGAAAGCACTGAAAACTAACTAATAACATCAGTTTCATACAGAGCAGAAAGTCACTTGCCATAGATTTGCAGATTCACCTTTACTAGTTTACTTTTTATTTTTTCCAACTTTCCTTTAAAAGATCTCCATTGATTATCCTGACACCTGCTGGCAAGGGCACAGTTGAACCTTGTTGGCTTTTCCCTTCAACAAATTCCTCAAATCAAAGACTTTTTAGAGGTATTTCCAGTGACAACTAAGCGGTAATTTATTCAGTTTAAGTATTTATAGTACTTAGTTTCTAACGTTATCAGATAGCCATGAGAAAAATTTCAATACTCATTCTACTTCACATGGGCAACCATTTGACTCTTTGTATATAAACACGTTTGTTTTGATTAACCAAAAGATACTGTAATCATTACATGGGCTATGATTAAACAAACAAACAAAAAACATGCCAGGGGTCTTTCTTACAACACAGATAAGAATTGAATAATAGGAATGGCTTGGTTTTGATTTTCTACTATTTTTTTCATAATAATATCAGTTTATAAACTACTTAGGAAGTAAACTCAACTATGTAAGAAGTAAATTGATTAGCTATGAGAAGTCATACCATTAATTACGTCTTTACAAAACTTGCTGTTTGTTTTTCAGTACCTACTCATGATGATTTACTCTGTCTTGAACTGAGTTCTAAAGTCTGCACCGTTTTATGCGGGGTTTTTTTGTTTGTTTTTTTGCAAGAACATGATGAACCTACTACATTATATCTCATACTCAAAGTTATTGCACCTGCAAGTGTACTCAGTATACAACAAATACCGGAATTACTTTCTTAGGCTTTATGAAACTCTCAGATCAGGCAGCTTTTTAAAAATTGTGCACAAATCATAAGCTATACAGTCCATCCCATTATGCAAAACCCTTCAAAAAATTAAAAGTTTTGAAAATAAATTACCTATTTGAAATTTTTATCTTAGTATCAGTAAAATTAAGAGTATGGACTATTAATTTAGACTCTAGGAACTGTCAAACTTATATTTTGTAATGGTTTTGAGTAACCAAGCTATTTTATATTAGTATTGTATATTTTATCCTTTTACTTTACATTGCTATAATTTGTGTATCTGGCAATAAAAGCAAACTTTATTAAAATACTTATGAAAAATACCCTAGATCCTGAATACATGTTTTACATGAACACTGATCTTAAGATATTTGAGAAAAATACAAGAGAGTTTTAATTTAGAGAACAGAAGTGAAATACCCCTGCTTTTGAAGATCTTTGTAACTTTAAGACCATAGAAGAAAGAATGTAGCATTTCAATTTTTTAACCATAATTTTTATTAAAAATGTTTTCCCAAAACCGTATGCATATTTAAAACAAAATACATTTCAATTCTAAAGGAACACTTCAAGAATAAGCAAAAAAAAACTTGTTAAGGAGCAGAGGGGGGGAAAAAGTGTGTGCTATATCACCACAGTGTCTAGGATGGTCAAGATTTTGCATTAGTGTCAAACTGTCAAAGCAGGATACTTTACCTTCACTTTATTATTTTTAGTTCAACAGCTCAAAATTATTTTTCGGTGCTTCATCCGGCATCTGAATTAGCACTTACTTTTAAACTACAGAATTCATGGTCATGTAAATTAAGTAACGAAGAAACTAATGTGTAATAAATTTTTAAAAACACAAAAACCTGTTATTTCACTGTAAATATTGCCATCCTAATTATAGAAGCATACTGTTATCTTGAGGGAGACTGTTCTGGTACTAATTTATTCTCACGTAGAATAACTAAAAAACACCATTGATTAAAAAAGGAAATTCAAATGCCAATGATTCATAGTATTTAGGACATGTCTAGACATTTTTAGACAGTGCCATTTGCTTAAAGACTTCAGGCACCAACTGCAGGCACAGGGACAGATTGCATAAGATGTCACGTGCTTGCTGCAACTGTATGCATGTTATTGGATTTTTCAGAGCAACCCACAGCGATGAATAATTTAAGAGTTAATAAAATATTCAATCTGACTGATCCATTGGTTTAATTTTAAAATAAAAACGACTAATAAAAGAAATTACCATATCCCAATCATTAATACATGTAAATTGCAACCCACACAGGGAAACACCAATTTCTAAAAGGCTCCATTAGATAAACGATGTCTGGGGCGGGGGGGATGCTCGGGAAATTCTCAGTGTTAACACTGGCTTCAATAAGTTTACTCAAAGTTTAATTGTTTGGAGCTGTCACACAAGCGGCACTCTGCCTTCTGCAGGGCTGAAGGAGAATAAATTAGAAAGGTGCAAGTTTAACAAAAAGGGCTCGTGGAAAATGGTCCGCTTCTTTCTTAAAGCCCTCTTTCCCTCTAATCACAGGCTGGCTGGGAGGGAAAAAAAAAGGAGCAATCCTTTTGAATATGGAGAATATGGAGTACACCGCTGCCGGATTATTGTCTAGGAGCGGCAATGGAGAACCCCGGCAACATCGTGGTTTGTCTGGTGGAGTAAGCTGTGCCCTAGGCGTGGGTATCTTTAAGAGGCAGAGCTACTGGCTGCAGTGAGCCAAGACTCACCGCGCCCCAGGGTTCCCGCAACCAGGCCCAGAGGGGATAGCGCGGCCACACACGCTAGACACATTATCTTCTCCCCCACCCCCGCCGCCCTCCACCTCAGCTAGGGGACAGATGGTGGCTGCGGTGGCACAGTGTGGGTGCGTGTGAGTGGGGGAACGTGTGTTTTCGTGTTTGGGGTGGGAACGGAGGCGGGGAGGGGAGGAGGAGAAGGTAGTGCCTGCAGTTCTCCCCTTCCCCTTCCTGCTAAGGGATGAAAGTGCTGAAGGAATCCTGACGGGAAATAGGAGCAAGGAAAAATAACGGTGGCGGGAGCCCTGTCTTTTCCATATCGCTAGGGAACTCAGCCGAGCAACTACAAAGCCATTACCATTCCTTAACCTTCAGTGGAGTGACTGCCTCTGCCTGATAACTGGAAGGGCACTTTGTAAACGCTGGCAAGGCACACACCTACACGCACGCCTACACGCTGGGGAAAATAGCCACACTCTGGGGGAGGGGGGGAGGGAGGCCGAGGCAAAGCACCGCCATGGATCGCTACTGGCAGGGCAGGGCAGTGAGGGCATCCAGGAGCACCAAGCTTCTGGGGCAAACAGTAGCCCAAGAGCTCACAGTTTTCCTATGAAACAAATAAATGGATGGATGCAGGCGTGGATGGTGTAGAATACTCATGCAGTGTGAATTTCAAATGCATTCGAGTCAACGCTTTTAATTCAACTCTCCCTTTTTAGAGGCACAGCATTTAAAACCTTGTAGTGCACTCAGCTCTCCACTTGAAGCAGCCTGCTAAGGTTCTATTACCCTCGGACCCCTTAGAAGGGGCCGTCCCTAACCGCGAGTGCAGAAGGGGCGCAAGTCCCTCTTGCGCGGTCTCCCCAGGGCCCTCTGTCGCGCCTCCTGCCCTTTATCAGCGGCAACTTTAGCCCCGAGCCGCGCAGTGACGCGGCCGGGAAGAGGGCTCCTATTGACAAGCCACCCTCCGCAAAGGATCTGAAATTCGTCTGTACAACTCAGCGGGAGACTCACTGAAGTGCTGTAATTTTTTTTGGAGGCTGGTTTATTTCACACAAGTCACGCAAAACACAACCAGACCAGCTCTTACAACTTTTCTGCTCTTGGGCGGGGGAGCGAGGATGTCTCGCACTGCAAGATTCTCTATTACCAGGAGTTACGCCTGTACCCGGAGGAAGTGCTGAGCCAAGCTCCGAGCCCCTGAGGTTAGAGAGGCGGGTTCCTGGGATTTTTCTGTAATCGACGCAGCGCGTCCTGCCTGCGAAGGCAGGAGAAAGCCGAATTGACTCGTCAGACCGTCAGACCCGTCTCCACCTCGCCCACCTCCAGAACTCTCAGGGCCAGGTTTGGATTTGCAAACCGCTCAGCCCCGGCGCACATCGGGGAACCGCACCCGGGGGACAGACGGCCATGCGGCTCTCCAGCCTTTTCCCGTTTCAAGCAGATGACGCCCGCAAGCTTGCTTCCCAGCTTGGGCCCCCACCGAAGCCCCGCCCGTTGCCCGTAGCCCGTAGCTAGCATCGCCGGCATTGCCCAGGGAGGGTTCGAGCAGTGACCGGTTGGCCGAGGAACCTCCGGTTCCCAAGAGCGCCGTTCCCTCCCCCTGCCCTCGGTCCCCGTCTTTCCTCGATCTCACCTCGGTACCCCTCACCCTCTTCCCCGCTCAGCCCCACGCACTCCGCTCTGACTTTGCGAGCACTTTTCCGAGGCACCCGGGGCGCGCCGCCTCCTCCGTACCGCCCGCGGCGCTCACCACCCCTGGCGCGCCCCGGGGACCGCCTCCAGCCCCCTGCGCGGCGTTTCCCAGGGGACTCCAGCCTGTCCCGCACCTAGCGGCCCGGGCCCCGCCGCCTCACCTTTGCAGAACTGGGGGACACCGAGGCTGAGCCCGATCAAGAGCCAAGCGGCCACCGAGCGCTTCATGATTCCGTCTCCCGAACGTGACCCCGGCTGGTCAGGGGTCGTAACGGGGCAGTGTCGCTGAGGTGGCACCGCAGGGCAGCGGCAGACCCCGCCCCTGCCGGAGAATTCAAAAAGATGTCTTCTGCCCGCAGCACTACCTTAAACCAGTTCTTGGAGAAGGCGAGACAGAGTGGTGACCGAAGAGGAATCTTTCTTCCCCTTTTGCCTGCGCTCCGGCGCAAGAAGGTGGGCGAGCTCTGAGGAGCCGCCGCCGGGCTCAGCCTCCGCGGCGGGT
>LNAC01000319.1:1625853-1809578 GCA_002007465.1 Ailurus styani | reverse complement strand
CTCTCTCTCTCTCTCTCTCTCTCTCTCTCTCTCTCTCTCTCTCGGCTCCTTCTGCTGGAAGAGAAAAGGGACACAACTGCAGCCACACCCCGGCACCTGCCACCATCGGTAAAGTTCCTACATTGCCTGTACCTTCTCCGCACACGTCAGAGACTCTAGGGTTAAGGGAAGCACCTTGGCGCCTGAGAGTCCCTTGGTTCCAGCATTGCCTTTACAATTAACTGCGTTAAGGGTGCCCCTGAAGTCCCACTTTAAAGATGCCCCTGAAGTTCTCAGTATAGCCAAGAAAATAAGTTAAAAGAGATTTTGAAAAGTGACTCCTGGGACACGAAGCTGCGTGAGAAATGGAACCCTGCAAAGTGAATTGCTCCGTTTCTTAGGAAATGCAACCTAGTCAACAGCCAGACTCTAATCAGCTAAGACGAGGCTGCTCTGCTGTTCTGTCTGCACTTCAGTTAGCTCTAGGGCTGGGAGAGAGGGTCGTGAGTTTATCTGTGCAGAGGGCCAGAAATGTGAAGGCCTGGGGCAAGCAAGTACGAGACACAAGACACGTGTCTTGTTAAGCAGCACACGTTTCAGATGAGAAATAATGGGGAGAATTTGGGCACCGTGCAAGAAAAGAGAAGGCAAGGACAGATTGTTGAAGTATCACTAAGGTGGGTCAAATTTTTCTGCTATCCACTAAAACCAGTATAAATGGTTTTTCCTGCAGTAAAAGAGACGCAGAATGCAGACCATAGCTTAAAATAGTGCTTTCTCCTCTGTTTTTACGTTAGAATGATTGCTTAATGTACATGGATTTGATTCCATCAGTTACAGGTACCAAAATGAAATGCAGCTCTTTTTTCTTCTAGAGAAGGTAGTAGAGAGACAGAGAACCACAGGAAAAAAAAAAAAAAATTGTAGGACCCGTTCTTGAAAGCAAGCATTTGAAAGGAGAAGGTACTCAAAAAGAGACAGGACAATTAGTCTTGCAACTTCATCTCCTTTACCTCTTTGAGTCCTTTAAATACCTTCAAGGTACTTCAATGCCTTCCTTTTGGAATTTGAAGTGAGATCAAGGATGCAAGGTGGATAGAAAAGTAATACTGCATGTTGCCATGGAGGAGTTAAGATACTGTACCACTGGCACACAAAAACAAAACAATAGCAACAAAAATTATGTCAAAACAAGTTTTGTTCAGATCTCATGTTCTGCGGGAGGGTAAAAAAAAATTTTTTTTAACACATGGCTTTGCTAAGGGAAAGAGAGAGAATCATTTGTTTACTCTTCATGCTTAAAGCCACAGATATTAGAATAGAATGCCACTGTCCAGAGCTATAGGATGGAACTTTTAAACAATCAAATTCCAACTTTCTCCCACATCACTATTACTTAATTCTGAAAGTAAGCCTTCAGTCATGCTGTGGCATATCCATCATAAAGTACCTCTAACATTTTGAAATGAGATATTTAAATTAGTTTTAAGGTTTTATTTCTAAAGGATAGTACTAAATCTCAAAAATATAAATCAGAAATTGGTGTCTTTGTGATGAGAGATTAAAGAAAAAAGTGTGCCTCAAGAGTTTTATTTTCCTATTTTATTCTCTTTGTTCTCACTTTTCTGATAACATATAACCTTAATAAGCCTGTTAGAAAGTTAGTTTTTTGACAACAGTTCATGTTACTAAAATTTTATCTTTAATTTAAACTCTTAAAAAAATAAAACTCCAGGAAAGCACCTGGAGTAGTAAAGATGTAGTAAAACTACATTTAAATGCATATTCTATGACCAAACACCTGGAGGTGTGCCTGTAAAGCCATTCTGTACTTTCAGGTAGATGACTTATAAAATATGTCACCAGTTTAATGCTTTTATTTCCATAAGTCCCATTTCCAGTCTAAAGTTGATACATAGTCTTAGGTTCTTATGCATAGATCCTATGAAGGAACCTCTTCTTTTTTTCCCCACTTATCAATAATGATATGTATCAATAAGACTCTCATTTTTAATATTCCAGGCACTTTACCTAATTTACATTTATAGGACTTATTTCACTCTTACTAAGTTCATATATCGTCTCTTCAGAAGTGGAATATAAAAACATTAAAAGACCACAGGAAATATAATTTTTTTAAAAAAAGGACAAAATTCTGTTATGACTCTTTTACCTCACATAAAGCACCAAGAGACCTTCACTAATCATGTATGATCTAGTCTACAGTTTATAGCTTCTCTAAATATGTGCCTCAAGTGTCAAAAATGAATTTATACATCACTTGAAACAGCACCTCCCAAAATATTTCCTGCAGACGTACCTTCCCCAAGATGTTAATAAGTTTTGGGGGAAAAAGAAGTTCCATGATCAAATAATTTTGGGAAATATTGCATATCAAAGTAGCATCTTGAAGATTTGGTAAATGCTAACATATTAAAAACTTTGAAATGGCCTATGGTTAAGAAACTTTTCCAAAAGTGTTTAATCCGGTATTTTGCAAACTTTTCTCTTTTCACTATGACAAGCTTTTTCTCAGACTACCTGATAAGATACTGTAGATTTACTGCTGTAAGAATGACAACTTGGTAAATATTGTCTGAAAATAAAGCAGAATAAAGAATCAGCAAAACAAACAGAAACAAGACTGAGGGAAGTTTACTGGTTTTCAAGAATTCTCATTGGTTCAGAGCTTGGATTCTGGAATGGTACATAACTGAATTGAAATACTACTTTTATCACTATGACTCTTTTAATATAGTTAAGTCAGTTAATGGCCAGGTCTCAGTATTCTCATCTGTAAAATGGAGTAAAACTCCTAGTGGTTTACTGCAGTGCACAAAAGGGCCTAGTCCGGTAATGAGAGTACATAGCGATAATGAAGACGATGATAATGATGAATAAATAAGAATAACCACATATGGAACTCCAAAAGACTTTTCCTCAATAGCTTATTATCTCCATTCCTCACTTGTCATTCCCAATAAATTATCTGGAAATTTTTTAGTTTACCTTTTAATTTGTCAAACAACAAATAACACTAGATATTGTATTTTTTCTATAATTACTTCTGTAATTGAATAGTTAGAAATAAATTAGAAAGAGGAAGAGTCAGCTTGTTTGATCAAGTTACACTCAGTACCATTAAATCTTTAAAATCATTTTTTCACTTAAAAACTATTTTGCATTTACAAAGACTTTATTTTTTTAATATCCTAAATGCTCTGGATTAAAAGTTGGATTTCAGCTTTGTGAGATACAAAGCAGAAAACTAAGCCAAGACTACCTGGACGTATGACCTGCAGACTTTGAGTTAAGAAATTAGTGTTGTTCTAAACTGCTAAATTTGTGGTAATTTGTTCCAAGCAACAAGAGAAAACTAATACTATAAATTAATATGTTAAATCATTCCCTGTCTAGAGAGAAGGAATAAGGCACAGATTGGCTAGATAAATTGCCCAGGGTCTCAAGTTAGTGTGTTCTGGAGCCAGTAACTGAACCCAAGCAGTCTGAATCCAGAGCCCACTCACTCCATCGGCAACAATTAGGGATGATAAACTGCATGATAAACACTACTGCATTTTTTACATATATTGCTTCACTAAATCATCCCAACAACCTTTATGAGGTGAACATTATTATTATTTCAATTTAACAGTTGAGGAAGCCAAGGATCAGTGGTCCATTTTATTTATTTATATTTTCAATTTTCTAATTGTGACTGTCATTTTTTTTTAGTGGTTTGGATTCTCTCTACCCTTCTTTTTTTTTTTTCTTGAAGATTTCATTTATTTATTTGACAGAGACACAGCGAGAGAGGGAACACAAGCAGGGCGAGTGGGAGAGGGAGAAGCAGGCTTCCCACTGAGTAGGGAGCCCGATGTGGGGCTGGATCCCAGGATTCTGGGATCATGACCTGAGCTGAAGGCAGATGCTTAACGACTGAGCCACCCTGGTGCCCCATCTCTCTGCCCTTCTTGATTTATCATTTTAGAGGATATTTTGCTCAAATGTAGAGTTCCAAGGACCTTTTTAAATTGTCTAAAATAGGGGCAACAGGGTGACTCAGTAGGTTAAACATCAGACTCTTGATTTTCAGGTCATGATCTCAGGGTTATGGTCTTTGCATCCTGAGATTGAGCCCGGCATCAGGGGCCGCACACTCACTCAGTGGATAGTCCTCTTGGGATTCTCTCTCTCCCAGTCCTTGTGCCCTGCTCCCCTCCCTGCCCCCACTCATGCACACACATGTGTGTGAGCTCTCGCTCTAGAATGAATAAATCTTCTAAACAGTTGTCTAAAATATTTGAATAATTTATAACGCTTTTTTCCATTGTTCTCCATAAACACCAAGTTAATTCTTTCTTTTAACCCTCTGCTTATGTTGTTATCTGCATCTGAAATGGCCTTCTACAAATTGTAACTAGCTGAATGCCTACCTCGCTTTAATACCTCCCCAAATTTGTCCAGCACTACATAACCATGATCTTTTTAGAATTATCACTTTTTGTTTTTCTCTAGTTGTTTCACCAGTGTTAGCCTTACCTTTCCAAATAATTACAAATTGTTCTTGCTATGAAGATAACTGCTTGCCTTAGACATAGCTGTTATGTTTTAAATGTCTTTAGTTTTCCCACGATGAGCACTAAGAGAAATTTATTTTTAAGGCTACATGTTTTATACCAAATTCCAAGTTCCCGTTATTTCCCTGCTTGATTCCCTGATGGATGCTGCTTCCCGAAAACATGTGGGGTCCTTACACAAGAGTGTGCCTTTCCTTTCGGAGCCTGATCCTGGTAACAGAAACTTCGGGTGCCTCCAATTCCTTCCGGCTCAACCCATTACAATGACTTAGCTTTCATATCCCTAACAGAGTTTTGAACAATTATTACATGTATATAATAAAAATGCAAAGGGACCAAGTGGATATAGAGGAAAATAAGTTTCCCTTTTAATGACACTTCCTCCTAACATAGGGTTGCCTTCCTAGGATGGCTAGTAACTATTGCTGTGTATCTTTCTAAGATGTGTGTATATATCTACATACACAAGTATGTATGTATAGTGTATATGTATATGTGTATATGTCCATGCTTTCATATATAGTGTATATATAGATATATGTGTGTGTGTGTATGTGCATGCTTTCACAAAGACTGCTAAATTACACAAACATTACACATCTTGCTTTTTTCACAAGTAAATGTATATTTCTGAAATTGTGTCAAGGGCTACACAGTATTTGTGTAACATAAATCCCTTTTGACAGACATTTAAGTTGCTTCCAATCTTTTGCTATTGCAAGCAATGTTGCGGTGAACTCGTATTTTGCACACGTGTGCAAAATAAATGCATTAGAATAGATTGTTTGAAGTGGCATTGTTGGTTGAAGCTATGTGCATTTAAAATTGTGGTAGATATTGTCATATTGCCATTCATGAAAGATGTATGAATTCATCCTTCTACCTATAATGCATCAGAGAGCTTGTCTCCCTGCTTCCTAGCCATACGATATGTTTGCAATTTTTGGTCTTGTCAATCTTGTAGATGAAAAATGGTCTCACAAGGTTTTGAACATCTTTTATCATGAGTGTGTTTTAGCAACTTTTTACATATTTAAAAAGTAATTTATATTTTCTTTACCTTTCATGTCTTTTTCTCTTTTTCTACTGGGTTGCTGACCTTTTCTTGACTGCTAGGAGCTCTGTATATATTAAATAAACTGTCATTTTTATGTCAATAAAATTATCCAGCTAATTTGTAGCAGTTTTGTTTGATTTTTACTGTGCTAAAATGTTTTATATTTAGAGTGATGAAATTTATCCATCTTTGCTTTATGATTTCTAGGCTTCAAGTTTCGCCAAGATAGGTTCTTACTCTTCTGAGTTTATAAACATGTTTTATTGTACTTTTACGGGCATTATGTTTTCATGTGTGTTTCTGTAATTCTTACCAAAAGGAAATTTATTTTTCTGTAAGAAGGTAGTATAGATCTTACCTGTTTTCTAGAAAACTCTCAGTTATATAAAATCCATTCATTGAGTAAATCCCCATCTTCTTTACTGATATGGCATGCCAGCCCAGTCACCTAGTCACTATGGATTAGGCCCTACTGATTGCTTTTGTACACTGTGCCATTTGGTTATCTATTCATGTGCCAGCACCATGCTCTTAATTATTGTTGTTTAAAAATGTTTTTATTAACTGATAGGATAAAATACCCTCATCTACTTCTTTCTAAACTATTCCCTAATATTGTACATATATTTTTCCCCATATATACTTTAGAATGAACTTGTCTAGATGAAATAGTAGAATAAACATATTTATAATACTAGTATTCCTATGTATATATCCAGGTTTTCTTTTATGTTCCTCTTGTTAGGTTTCTACTTACATATTTACCTTTTTATATACCTATCTAAATGCAGCTTTTTTTCCCATTATGTTTTGTAATGGGCTGTTTTATGTTTATAAAAGGCCATATGTGTACGTGTCTATGCGCATATACTAATGTTATACCTGGTCACTTTGGCAAAGCCTTGTCCTATTTATTTAGCTTTTCACTTGATTTTTGGGGTCTTCTAGATATGTAATCATATCACCTTAAAATAATATTAGTTTTATTTTTTTTCATATTGCCATACTAACTTCTTCTCTCCATCAAATTAGTATTACTGCTGCCATATAAATGTTACATAAGCAGACACACTTGTATCACTCCTGACTCTTCTGTGAATACTTAGTCACTTTTTGTGGGCATCATACACATCCTCTGGGTTCCTGGGTCCAATGCATCCATTAAAGTAATTTTCTATATACCAGCATTTGCTCAAAAAATAACTTTGAGTGAAGACATTACTATTAGTGTAGAAAGGAAGTAAGTGCGCATGAGGGTACAGGATAGGATAAAAGAAAAAAAATAATGTTTTCTTTAGCAGGAAAGAAAGAGAGACTTGTGAAGATTTGGCAGGATTGAAGGCTATAAACTTTGAGGTTGCATTTGACAGAAAACTGGAACTCAGTGTTTTCTGATTTAAAATGAAATGATAAAAACCTTCTTTCACAGGCAACATACCCATAGCTATTTAAATACATGGTTAACTGGGATGGAGGTGGGGTGGTGGGGAGAAATGTTATTACAACAGTCAAAAGGACAATCTTGAACTACTTCCCCCTTTACCTGGTTTTCATTGGCTTTCCCTCTCTTTTTCTCCATTTATAGCATTGCTAAAAATTGAGCCAGAGATTTATTTATTTAAAATACACAAGACTTCTAGTTTGATCCATCAAGTATAGTAATTGGACCAAAGCTAAATGAAACCTAGAGAAAAATGTTTCTGCTATCTATAAACAAATGTCAAAGATAATGAATACATAAGATCCACTCTGATTTTCCTGGTTCCCAAATGGGCTGAAACTTAAAAACTCTTGTCAAAAAAAATTACTTATTTTCATAGTCATGGTTTTATTTTAAAACTGAAAAAGTGGAGTATATTTTAATATATGGTATTTTGGCACATGCAATTTAAAGTATTGTTCATTTCTTCAGCCATGGGGAGAATAACATTTAATTCCACATGTTTAATATTAACATTGATTCTGTTACTTCTGTCTGTAGATAAAAACTCCTAGTACATCTTCCCTAACATACACAGTAATTTTAAATATTTCACTAAAATAAAATAGACTGACACATCTCACATAACAGTTGTAATTTGCCTTAAATTATTATTATATTAGCATAATATGAAATATTTGATTAAACTCATACATTTCCATACAAACCAATACAAAACTAGCATGGCAATATAAAATTTGGAGGATAAAAGAAATATCATGGTCCTCACTAAGAAGAAAATTATAATATCTTGCCCTTATGCTTGTGAGAGTGACCAAAACAAAAACAAAAATGTAAACTAAGAGAGTTTTAATAACGCTTTGAAAGCACAATGACAGCATGCCTTTCTTGCTTTATTTGATGATCCTGGGGACTTAATTCAGAAGGAAGCTTTTATTTTCAGTAACAAAATCACAAACCATATCTAAAAGAGACTCAGAAGCATAATCGTACCATTGCCTCATGAAATCCCTAGAGAATTCAAAGATTTCTAGTTGGATTCCAATAACAGTTTTTTTCCTACGCATAGATGGAACTTGATTTATAATGTAATTTGTGGTCTGAAATACATTGTAACAGACATCTTGAACTGAAGTCACAGCTTATTACTTATTATAAGGGATAGATTTCTGAATGTTTTCTATAAATAATGTAATGAGAAACTTTATGTGAATTTGAGAATAGAGATCATAAATCGATCTAAAATCAGGTTTTTTTGTTTTGTTTTGTTTAAAGATGATGAATTTAGAGGATCCTTTAGACTGCCACGCTGGAGATGAGTAAACAAAAATGTAACCAAATGGAAGTGATGTATTCTTACCAAAAAGTTTGAAAATTACATTTGTCTACTTTTTAAATCATTAAATAGTAAACTGTTTCCTAGCTTTCCTGTTTGTGAATAGGAGACATAGCAGTGCGTACAGTGAGGGTGGAAATGTTTCTAGTGTTGCCTGTGATGATCTGACTCAGCATCAGCTGAAAACACCCTGGTCTTATTTTAACATTTTCCTTTCCTCTGTTAAATAATGTGTCACTCTGGTTTGTGACTCGAGATGGTGACTCAGTTTTGTTCAGGACTCTGCCTGAGAACCTTGAGCAATGACTGAAAATACTGGGAAGTTTTCCCTTTAGAAGAGCCTTGATTTTGATAACTTAACTGTGTAGACTACTGATCCACAACTTTGAGCCACTTTTTTTAAGTAAAGGAAATGGCTAGGCTCTTTACCTTTCATATTTTTTAACCAAAGCAAAATCTTTTATTGTTTTATCTGCTTTATATTCATTCTACTATACTTATGTTTCTTTTAGCTTTTTTAATTTAATTCTTTTCAAATGCAGAAGACTAATCTTATGAATTCTCTATTCTAGCTTACATTCCAAACAAGAGAGATGGACAGCCCTTTTGCCTCTAATTAGTTCTGGAAAATCCCTTTTAATGCTACAAAACAGATCTCCTTTTTTTTCGTCCCAGATGGCACCTTTGCCCTAAAAGGCAGTCCTGTGGAGGAAGTGGATAGCACAGAGCTTAAATCACTGCTCCTGGCAGTTGCTGGGACTGCTGGCTGAGGATTCCTTCCCCTGGGAGCAATAAGCACCAGCTCACAGATAGCTCAGCGTAACAACTCGAGTATTGCTGCTTCCTAGTTTCTAAGATCATTCAGTCCTTAATAAACAAATCCATGAATTAAAGATAACTTTCTTCCAAGAAAAAATCTTGCCTTCCATTCAGCCTGTAGTATGGGGTGAAAAGGAAACTGGAAATGATCATAATTCCTTCACTAGTTGCTATGTCTAGCACTTCCAAAACAAATCTACATAAATCTCAGGAATATGAACTTTGGATGGCCTTCTAGCTGGACTACAGAGGTGTATGAACACGAGCTACCTACAGAAACAAGTTGTAAATTGGCTTGTCTCTGCCTCCTGCAGGCATCTCCTAGGTACCTGAAGCTGAGAAGGAAGATTTACCTTTGGATAAATCTTCAGAAAGAATAGTGAGTCTGTCCCTAAGTCCATTTAAACACTTTTGTGGAAAGAAGTATGGTGTAAGTTAAATTCTGGGTTGATTTTTGTTTCTTCTTTAAAAGCAGGCAAAGTAGAAAGGAGGGTGGAGTTGGGGGAATGCACATGAGGGAGAGGGGCATACATCAACATCTTCCCAGGAAGGGCAGTAAGAGGTACTCCTCTCTAAGATTAAGGATATCCCAATATATAACTGGGTAACTGGAGTTCAGAGTACACAATAGAATGGGAAAGACTGTCGAGCTGGGAAAGAGGAGGTGGCATGGTTCTAGAAGGGCTGGAAGTGGAACATTCAGAAGTCAGGAAGCCAAACACCTGGACGGCATATTATAGGAAGCCTCCTCAACACTGTAACCATAAGAAGAAAATTTAAAAATCAGAAGTGGGTATTAGTCTGCTTTTCATTTATATTCTGAAAATTTAAGATTTTATTATTTTGTGCTTATTAAACTTCATTCCACAGAACAAATCTCTATTAAGAATTCTTACAAGCAGGAGTATTGGCTGCCCAGTATAATTTGTTTCCCTAAACTTTACTTCATCATTGATATGACAGTAGAAGTTTGAGTCTCTTGAAAAAAAAAAAAGGTCAAATGTGCTATGGGTATATCTCTTATAATGAATAGGATGTTGTTCTTTTGTGCTGACCTCACAAAATTAGACCAATATGAGGAGTCTAAACATTATGCCCTATTTTTTTTCCATTGGGAACATCACCTAATAACATTTTTCTCAAATTTTTTTGAAGATTTTATGTAACAGACAGAAAGAGAAAGAGAGAGGAAATGCATGAGTCAGGGAGGGGCAGAGGGCCAGGGACAAGCAAACTCCACGCTGAGCAAGCTGCCCCATGCAGCTGCAGCCGGGCTCAATCCCAAGACCCTGAGATCATGACCTGAGCCAAAGTCAGATGCTTAACCCACTGAGCCACCTGGGCGCCCCTCAATTAAATTTTTTGATCTGTCTCTTTCTTTGATTAATCTGCAGAGTTAAACTCATAAGCATTAGCAGCTCCTCTGTGACTTCATACTATTTTCCTCCTCATTGACTCTGAGGTCCAAGTTTTACCAGGCAGTTTGGGTTGATTCTCAACCTCAGTTAATTTCCCTCCTACCAGTAAGGAAATCTAATCATGGGATGTTCAATCATTCATGTACTCCTTCATGTATACAAAAAATATTAATTTATCACATACTATGTCTCAGGCATAAGCAGTTCCTTTTAAACCACTAAATTTAAGACCTGTAAAATGCTAAAAGATACTTTCATATTAGTGCTATTGTGTAGCCCAGATACTCCAGTAACAACTTCGTCGTCGTCGTCGTCTTCTTCTTCTTCTTCTTCCTCTTTTTTTTTTTTTTTTGATTTATTTATTTGACAAAGAGAGACAATGAGAGAGGGCACATAAGTACGGGGAGTGGGAGAGGGAGAAGCAGGCTTCCTGCAGAGCAGGGAGCCCGATGCAGAGCTAGATCCCAGGACTCCGGATTTTGACCTGAGCTGAAGGCAGAGGCTTAACAACTGAGCCACCCAGGTGCCCGTCTGGAAACTTCTTAGTTTTGACTGAATTCACCAGTGTACACACACCCTCATACTTTCCATATACACCTATAACAAGGGTTTGCCAAAACTATACCATCTGTGCCCATTAGCTATTGGAATCTGTTTAGCTCCAGACACCAGGGACAGTACAGTTTCATAAGGAAACCAGAACCCAGATTAATACTGATAAAACTTCTCTGAACCTCTATTATTTAAAATGAAAATTCACTTACTAATTTACACTAAATTCAGCCTATTGTCAGAAGCAAACCACATACAGGAGTGAATGGACCTAGAAGAACACAATAAGTGGTGGCAAATTTGTAAATGCATGCCTAATCTTAAGGGTAGAATAGTCCCCCCCTCCAAAATAGTCAGTTTTGCTTTGTTGGAGTATGGGTCCAGCATGGTCAGCATGGCCAGACTCCAATTTCTCAAAATCTGAAATTTAATATGAAATTCCCAATTTTTAATCATGCAGATGTAACTCAACATTTCTGCATATCAAATAAAGTAAGCATAGTTCCAGTAATTGGATTTTTAAAATAATTTCCATTTGAATAGCTAAAATAAATTAACAAATGATTAACAAACGAATTAGCTTTAATATCAAGTCACATAAAATAGAAAAATTTAGGTCAATATTTTAATCTAATTTTTGGTAAGTAAAAAAAAATGAGAAGAAATTGGAGACAAATTTCCTGTCTGCATGAAAAAAAAAAAACCAACAACCTTCTGCAGAGCATAAAAATAACTGAAAGGTAACTATCAAAGCAGGAAGAATACTTCTCAGTGATCACTGACTCTGATATACCACCAGTGGGAATGTTAATTGCTTCTACCTTCTACCTAAAAAAAATGAGAAGAAATTGGAGACAAATTTCCTGTCTGCATGAAAAAAAAAAAACCAACAACCTTCTGCAGAGCATAAAAATAACTGAAAGGTAACTATCAAAGCAGGAAGAATACTTCTCAGTGATCACTGACTCTGATATACCACTAGTGGGAATGTTAATTGCTTCTACCTTCTAAGGAGCAATTTGGCAATATAGGTGAGGGACATTAAAAACAAATATAAGCTTTGACCTAGTAAAACAATTTTTAAGAATTTGCTGTAAGGAGTTCACTTAATATAGTTTTATATATGATTACAATTCAGTAACAGAAGTGATTATTCTATTTATTATATCAAGTATAATATAAATCATATAATTTATTATATCAAATATTTGAAATAAATTAAATGTTCAGTATTAAGTAAAGGCTAAATTATCTTAACCAATTCAATAAAAATAGTTCTATGCTCTTTGTAACATAGATGACTTTAATTAATTTTAAGATATTAAGATAAATGCTTATGTTTAATCTAGATTTTTTTAAATGCTAGAAAAAAATCATCCATAACCCACTACTACTTTTCACAATTGATAACATTTTAGAATGTGCCTTTCCAGAATAGTCCTTAATGTACATGAATGGAGGATATGCATATGTACCTATTATACCTCTTCCCTCCCCTTTCATTTCTTTTTTTTAAGATTTTATTTATTTATTCATGAGAGAGAGAGAGGCAGAGGGAGAAGCAGGCTCCCCAGTGAGCAGGGAGCCCAATGCGGGACTCCATCCCAGGACCCTGGGACCATGACCTGAGCCAAAGGCAGATGCTTAACCATCTGAGCCACCCAGGCATCCCTCTTTCATTTCTCTCTTCATTCATTCTTGTTCTATCATTATATATTAAATATATTATAGATATATTTATGGTTCATTGCACATGTAAATGTAATTTTAAATGGTTTTATAACATTCCTTCCTATGATGTATGACAAATTTAACACTATCATCCAATCCCTTTTTGACTAGTTTTTGGGTTACCTGCAATTTTTGTTGTTGTTGTTGTTTTTGATTATTTTGCTATCAGAGACAATGCTGAAAAACAATTTGGTAAGTGTATCTTTATAAACTGCAATAATCGTTTCTGTAGAAAAAATTCTTAGTGAGACGTTGCTGGGTGAGAAAGCACACATATGTTAAATTCTAGTATCTACTCCTTACATTTTCCAGAAAGTTTTTACCAAGTTTATCCTTCACCAGCTGAGTACCAGAGTACCCATTTTTCCCCAATAATACTAGATATGAGCAGGCTTTTTGAGTTATGCAAATCTAATCGTCCAAAAACCCTCGTTATTTTAATCTGTGGTACTCTGACTACCAGTGAGGTTAAACACCTCCATTTGTTTTTTACCTATTATTTTCATCTTATGTGAATTGCCTATTTATATTTTATGCCCATTTCTTACTGTGAGATTTGATTTTTTTTACATTATTTCATAGTTTCAGTATAATGGAGATACAATGTTTTCTTATCTATTTCTCAACATTCCCTCAGTTTATTCTTTTAACTTCATTGAGCAGAAGTTTTAAGTAATTTATGTGGTTTATCTGCCATCTCATTTATGCTAAATATTGTGCTATCATGGGCTTATAATTTCACTGATAATTAAATGAAAAGGTTCAGACTATTGAATTTTACTCCTGATCCTTGTGTGCGTATTCTATATAATGATCTATTCGCATGTTTCTTTGGCATATATCCAATATTTAAAACCATTTAAAAGTATCTCTATTACTTTTGTATTTAGAAAAAGCACTGAAAAATATTTTCTGCTTTAAATTGATAGTTGTCCAGACTTCCTTATTTCGTCACACACCCTTGTACCTTTCCAACCCTAACAAAGCTTCTGAAAGCCTCTTACCTCCTATAGGAGATTGACAAAGCCTGTTTATCTGAAAAACACTATACTTTGCTACACTCTACAGCTGTGCATTTTAGCACTTAGTATGGACAAGAATACTATATGTTGTTATTTTTGGTCATTTTTTTCTTCTTGCTTTCATTAATGAGTGAGTGCCAAGAGTAGTAGATTCAGATTTTGTGAAACCGGAGGCTTAGGTAATATAGCAGGCCAGCTCTATGAAAAAAATGTCATTTCTTTACTTCAGAGAAATGTTTAACTGTGAATTCCTATAGAGATAAGAGAAGGATAATTTGATCTTTCCACTAGCATGATTCATTTAAAAAATTAAATCAATATTTATTGAGGTTTATATGTCACAATTCCTAGTTAATAATGTCAGAAACTTACAGAATTGGTAGCAAAGTCCATAAAATTCTATCAATCTTCTTTAATAAACAAGGTGTAAGATTTCAAGGAATATTCTACTGACTGGATCTCTGGTTCTATACTTGTCAACTTGTTTCTCTCCCACATTTGTGCTGCGTACCTCCATACTGTCTAGCCTTAGTCCTGTGGTCAAGTTAGCAAGTGGTGGTAACATTCGTGGAGTCATCGCTACACTATAGTGTAATGTGTAGCTACTTACTATAGGTAAAAGTGACTGCAAACCAAACCAAAAAATGCCACTAAATCCAAAATAGATGTATCCTCAACTCAACTTTTTTATAATCATATCCCCAAAATTCCCATAGCCCCTTCAATGACACTCCTCATAAAGGAAGGTGTTGACAAAGGGAGAATTGGACTAGAAAGAGACAGTGGTTAAATATCTTACTCTTTCAAAATTTTTAAAAATCGTGTGATCATATAAACACACTCCCAGGTCATCCCAGGACCTTGGAAGGAGGAGTACAAACAGGAGCCCCTGCAAATTCAGTATCACCAAGGCAAATCTGTCTCTAGGGAGAACTGTCATCAACTTAGGAAATTGCACTCTTCTTCCCCAGAATAAATCAGTCAACTGCTCGGTTATTTGTGGAGTAACCTGCATTTTCTGTTGTCACTTCAGAAAGGAAAGGTGGAATAAGTGATAAACTGATGCTAAAAATTCTGGTTGATGGTGGGTATCCTATAAACCAATCAAACTGCTTAAAAGAGGTAGACAAATGAGTCTTATTAAAGAAAAATGGAAACTTTATCCCTTTATTCATCAATGTTCTATTCCCAAAATTAGTTAAATGTTAACAGGCTAATTACATGTAAATGTTTAATTAAATAATGGTATTCCCAGCAATGAGATACATGTGACCCTTAATAATGCATCATAGAAAAAATATTAATACAGAAAAATAATCATGATTCAGGGACCAAAGAGACAATTCCCAAAATTATGTTTAATATGACGTAACTTTGTAAAAATATATTTGTTGTTGCAGAGGAAACATTCTGGGAAGTTTATATTAAAGTGTTAGCAATGATTTTTTCCAAGGCTTGTCATGGATATTTTGAAATTTAATTTAAAAAATATGTGATTTTAAAAGTTGTAAACATTACGTATACTACTTCTTGAAATATGTTGTAAAAATTACACAAGTATTTTTATTTAAAAAACAATAAAGTATGTGATGTTCTGTATGTAAACCACACAATATAATGGAGGTTTTCTATAATAGGAATCCACTTTGGCTTATTTTTATACTAGTTATTTGACTCCAGCATCAGTCAGCCAGCATTTCTTTGTGTTGTGATAAGCCCATGGGTTTTATACCTTTTTTGAGCTAAATCTTGATGAAGCAGATGATAATCTGAGGCTTGCCTGCTATATTGTGAAAATCCCTCTGTGTTTATAATAAAGGCTTCATCTCTACTTAAAGTATGTGTCAAGAGTGGATAAATGAAACTCTTTTAAACACAGAATAACATATTTATTAACTAATTACTTATATGAATTATTTATATGATTATAATATGTGATAACATAATTATTTATATGAATTACTCACTTATTTTAATGTAGAGAATATCCCAAGACTTCCAGTAAAATTTGTTTCTATTTTCAAAGATAAGGAGAAGCAATACACTTTAAAATTAAAAGACAAGTAAATAAAATAACATATTCCAAAAAGAATTGGACTAGTATAATTCTGGTTATTTTACAGTTTATGTTATGTGTGATTGTCTAGAAACATGATGTTGCTAATCTCTGTGATACTGTAGCCAGCGAGGCCTGCAGAGTTTTGCAGTTCAATTTATCTTATCTTTAACATGGATTTGTGGCCTCTTAGGGCTATCAGCTATCCTATGAAAAGGCCCTCTTTTGCTGCTTCCCTTTGTCATTGAACTCTTGTTTCCAATCCATCAGCACATTTTTTATTGAGTTTCTATTTTGTTAAAGGCAAGACTCTGAGGAAAAGGCAAAGAAATAACAGAATCACAACCTGGCCTTTAAAAGCCCAGAGTCAGTGCCTGTGAATGAGTCCTAACATTTGAAGGTAATTAGGAAAATTTACAAATACATCCTTCAACAATAAATATTGAAGGTTTTGTTATCTTGTTGCTTATTTATATGTTTTTACCAAGAGTAAACTGTAACTGCTTCAGTGTCCATGGATGAGAGAGAAGGTAAGGTCCTAAGTAATATACTATGTGTATCTATATATGGTTAGTTGTGTAGACTTTAGAAAGAAATAAGAAGAAAATGCCAGGGGAGTCTGGGTAGCTCAGTCCTTTAAGGGTCTGATTCGATTTTGCCTGAGGTCATGATCTCTGGGTTGTGGGGTTGAGCTCTTGTTGAGTTCTGTGCAAGGAATGGAGCCTACTTGAGATTCTCTCTCCCTCTCTCCTTACCCCTTACCCCTGCCTCTCTCCCTCTCTTAAAAAACAAAACAAAACAAAACAAAACAAAACAAAAAAATGAGTGAATGAAAAGAAAAGAAAAGAAAATGAGGAAACACCAAGTTCTGGAAGAAAGAGAAATTAATCTATTGTTGAAACTCTTTGGTAAAGTCTGAGGCACTGAAGCTTCAAACTTTTATTTTTGAACACAGATCAGTTAGCATTTATATCTTTAACCTGAAAGGAACCAAAAACTCAATCTAAATGGAAATTTTCATTTATGTGATTAAAATCCAGGGATCTCTTACAACCCAGGCATGGCTGGATTCAGGAGATCAAAGGTTGTCATAGGCACCGATTTTCCCAACTTTTGGTTCTGCCTGCCTCTATGTTGGCTCCAGTCAAACAAGCATGACAAGCATGTGTCCACCCATGTGGTGGAAAGATTATGACAGAAGTTTAAGCTTTGCATCAGCACGGGTTGTAGAATATGCAATCAACACCTCTTCTTCCATCAATTTGAACAAAATTCTAATCCTTATGGCTAATATCCCAAATTAAGGAGCATACCCATCTCTGACCCCATCTCTGTTAAAGCAAAAATGAAATGCAATGTGTGGTTGAGGCCTGGATCACAAACATACCCCTAAATAGGAGACAGAATCAGCAACACCAAAGTACAAGGACTGAAAGGAGGAAGCCACTCCCCACAAAGAAAATCAAGTAAGGTGAACTGGTTTTTAGATGGTCGAAAAACCGAGTATGCTTCCATTTCACAGTGCGAGATAAATATTAGTGAATCATGGGTTTCTATCTTGAATAATTTTATAATTCACAGAGTTGTATGTTTTGTATGACTGTATAGACAAAGGTTAACAAAATGCTTAACAAGGTGGTCAACGTATTTAAATGTTATTAAAGAAGAGAATTTCAGTATTAGGAAAAGGGTTGAGAAATAAACACAAATGTAAAATAACAAAAAAGAAAAGTTAATAGTAAATATAAAAACTTTAAAAACTACCTTATCATTTCACTTAATAAATTTATACCTTGAAATTTATCCTAAGGGAAAAATTTGTCAAGCACAGATGGATATATACATGTTTACTGCACATTGTTAATAATATCAAAAATGGGAACTCATTAAGTGATGATAATAATTAATCAAATAAATTTTGTTTTTTTTTAAAATAAGAACTTAAACCAAATAAATTGTCTTATGTCCATATAGCCAAGTACTTTGGAGGTATTATTAAAATTTGTCTTTGTTAATAAGAAATATTACATAAAACAAATCAGGTTAAAGAAAAGCATATGTATTATGATTCCATGTACATATATGTAAATGCTTAGAGAAAGTTTGGAAGTATATATACTAGGAGATTAAAACACTGGTTATGTCTACATTATACGGTTGAAGGCAATTTTTCTTTTTGCTTAGCTGTTTGCTATTTTATAAAAAAAATTTAATTTTAAAATCAATAATGATAGGAACAGGGACTGGAAAATTTCTTCACTTTTCATTTACAAAGTAAGATACAATTTTAATGAGGAACAAATGGTGTTAGAGCAGTTTGAGTGCTTTAGCTTTATTTAAAATATATGAGAAATATGGCATTTTAATCTCAAAAAGAAAAATGACTTGCCTTACACGTGTGTGGTTGTGTGTGTATATTTTACATATATATCATATATAGACAACCCCCAATTTTTAAATTCAGATCTTATGTTATATTGGTATATTTAAACAAACATTAGATTTTTTGCCCCAGTGACCAAATCACTGAATTACATGAAAGGTTTAAAATGGAGCACAGCCTTTCTGCTTCAGAAATTTAACTGTATACATGAACCCAAAGACCTGTAATTTCCAAATAGGAAGATTATTAGCATCAAAAGAGCTTCGGTCACACATCACTCATTTTGAAATCTAACACTTAATATCAGTTATGAAGACTTCAAATAGCTTATTGCAGGTAATGCCAATATCTTGCAGAATAGAGTCTATCATGTTTCCAAATATTTATAATAACTGACATAAAAATTAAATATAATTATCTAAATATAGACAGCTCATGTATTAAAAGGAAAATACAACTTAAAGAGGTATGGGAGAGAATCAAAACTTCAAATTTGGAATAAGCCTTAGGGAATCTCCAGTTTAAACTTTGTACTTTATTTTTTCAATTTAACCAATTTATTTATATTTAAGTTCTTATTTTAATTCCAGTTAGTTACCAGTGTAATATTAGTTACAGGTGTACAATATAGTGATTCAGCACTTCTGTTCATCACCCAGTGAGCATCACATGTGTACTCCTTAATCCCCATTACCTGTTTCACCCATCCCCTTACCCTTCTCCTCTCTGGTAACCACCAGTTTGCTCTCTATAGTTAAGAGTCTGTTTCTTGGTTTGCCTCTTTTTTTTTTTTTTTATCCTATGCTTGTTTTGTTTCTTAAATTCCACATGAGTGAAGTCACGTGTTATTTGTCATTCTCTGGCTTATTTTGCTTAGCCTTATAAATACGAGAGACTAGATACCATAATGCAATATGACTCAACCAAAGTCCTATGGATCAGTGAAGAAAATATTCAAGACCAGGCCACTTGACTCATAGTCCTTTGCTTCTGTTGTTATGCTACGTTGCTAAAGCAATGAAAAATGAGCCCAGTACTCATTGGCTTTTCTCCAACCTATGTCTGGAAAAACAATAATTTGGCCTGTACTGTCAAGAAAAGAGTGTAGACTTTGAGTCAAAACAAGCTGATCTTTCTCACAACTTAATTAACTATGTGACCTTTGGGCGTTAGTAAAGCTCTCTGAGCTTCACTTTCTTTATCTGTTGAATAGAATGCATAATATTTACATAAAAGTGTTTGTGAGGCTTGTAGGTTTTGGAGGTAATATGTATGAAAAGCCTACTATACAGTAGGTTTTGGTCCGACTGTCCTATTAATTCTCTTTCAATCTTATGCTATCTTGTTCAGGATTAAAACTAATCGATCTTTTACATTCTTAGGAATACTGAAAAGAAAGTTGCCATTGGCATTCTAATATAGATACTTTTTATGAAATTTTGCTCACGACACAAGATGCTGATTCTTAATTCACCATTTACTGTATCTAGTAGTCTCCTTTATTTTATTTAAAAGAACCTGATTTTTTATTACAATGGAGAGAGAAATTTTATTGGGCAATATAAGAAATGATATGACAAAGAAATTCCATCTGCCATGTTTTTGCCTGAATTTTCAGGGTATATACCTGAACTTTTTCATTCTAGATGGTATGCTTATGTGAGTGAACATTTTTTCATTAGGTTCCATATCATTTAAAGAAGTTTGACTTCTTATTTTTAATTAATTCCATATAGTTATCTAAAATGTGTATTTCATTGTCATTTAAAAATACAAATAATAACTTTTTGCCTTCAGAGGGGACTTTTTATTTTATTTTATTTTATTTATTTATTTAAATGATTTTATTTATTTGACAGAGAGAGAGAGATCAGATCACAAGTAGGCAGAGAGGCAGGCAGAGAGAGAGGAGGAAGCAGGCTCCCCGCTGAGCAGGGAGCCTGATGCGGGCCTAGATCCCAGGACCCTGAGATCATGACCTGAGCCGAAGGCAGAGGCTTTAACCCACTGAGCCACCCAGGCGCCCCCGAGGGGACTTTTTAAAGTTAGTTAATATCTTGTATTACCTACTGATAAACTATTTTTTGAGAAGAAGCTCTTGAGCACTCTAACCATCACCACAGGTGTGTGTATGTGTGTGTAAGCGTGTGTGTGTGTGTGTATACATATATATATATCCCATTAGAATGTACGCATCCCATTAGAGTAAAGGAAATAATCCAAAATCTCAAAGAGACCTTAAAAGTATGACGCCTAAAGCCAGGGCATATCCAGAATGTAGGGTTTTTTAAAACCATCAGAATAACCACTGGCACCAAGACTATCCTTTCCACATGGAAAAGGAAGAAGTACTTGAGAGGACAGAGGGAGCTGTAGGGTCCACGGTGGCTAAATCATTCTAGGAAGTGCTTAGATGGAAAATACTGAAAAGAAGTTGCCAGGAAACAGATTTCAGCCCTGTCAAAGGAAGAACTATTTGAAATATTCTGAGCTCCAAAGGTGCCTAGGAGATGGAGAGCTCTGTCTCATACATGTCTTCATGAAAGTATATATTTAAATATGTTCCATTACTTCTCTACAAGTATGAAAAATCCCCTTGTTTAAATTATACTAACGCAGGGTGCCTGGGTGGCTCAGTTAATTAAGTGTCTGCCTTCAACTCAGGTCATGATCTCAGGGTCCTGAGTCAGGTCACATCAGGCTCCCTGCTCAGTGCAGAGTCTGCTTCTCCCTCTCTCTCTCCCTCTGCCCCTCCCTCCATGTTCTCTCTTTCTCTCTCTCAGTAAAATCTTTAAAAAAAATTATACCAAGGCGAATGTAACATAGTTTTTGAAAATTATATATAGATAACTCTGAAATTTTTTTACTATGAGATTAAAAGTAATTTTCAGCATTAAAATATAATGCTATTTAACTTATACTTTAAAAATCAACTATTGATTTAGAACTTAAAGTAATTAAATAGCTTTTATGTTTACCTGTATATTAACCTCTTATATTACCCATATATTATATATTTTATTATATATTAATTTATATTTTATACATCTTTATTATATAATATATTATACGACACATATAATATAAATGTATATTTATATATTATTTAATATATTAATATATTATATATTATTATATACATAATGATAAGTATTATATATATGTATAATATATATTACCTATATATTAACCTAATATCTTACCTATATATTAACATTTATATAGACATATACTAACAGATACTGTTAATATAACATTTATGTTCTAAAATTGAATCAATTAAAGCAATTATAAAATTTTGACTAATTTCTTAGATCATTCTTCTGCAGGGGCAATGCCAGTATTAAATTAAATACAAGTCTTTATATAACATATCTGTCTGAGTTGAACAGATGTATTCCAATAAATAGTTGGGTTATTGAATAAGTATGAGAAATTCTTCATAGATATGATTGGATTTAGAGAAGGGATATACAAAAAAAATCAGAGTTGCCATGCATGCTAATTTAATTAATTGTATTCTTGGTAGGGAAATTTTATCTGCCCATAAAAACAGTTTAAAATAGTAAAATAACAAATACAAAAAAATATAGATATTGCATATGTGCCCTTTGTTAAAACCTTTGCATACATTACTTATAAGAGATATCTTTCATCACTCCTATTCAACATAGCACTGGAAGTTATAGCCAGAGTAATTAGGCAAGAAAAAGAAATGGATAGAATCCAAATCAGAAAGGAAGAAACAAAACTGCAACTGTTTACAGATGACATAATAGTTCGTGTAGAAGATCCTAAAGACTCCACCTAAAAACTATCACCATAAGCAAATTCAGTAATGTTACAAGATACAAAATCAGTATACAGAAATAAGTTTTGTTTCTGTACACAAACAAAATACCTGAACAATAAAGAAAACAATCCCATTTACTATAACATCAAAATGATAGAATACTTGATGAATTTAACCAAGGAGGTAAAAGATCTCTATACTGTAAACTATAAAACATGGATGAAAGAAATTTTAGGCAAAAACAGACAGAAAGAAATCCTATGTTCATGGGTTGGAATAATTAATATTGTTACAGTGTCCATAATATAAAGTCATGTATGGATTCAATGAAATTCCTATCAAAGTTTCAATGACATTGTTCACAGAAACAGATAAAACAACACTAAAATCCATACAGAACCCTAAAAGATCCCAAATAGCCAAGAGATTCTGCAAAAGAAGAACAAAGCTGGTGGCATCACACCTCTGGTTTTCAAATGTTTTATAAAGCTATAATAATCTATATAATATGTTAATGGAATAAAACCTCAGAAGAAAAGCTTTCAACATTTCATCATGAAATATGATGTTAGCTATAGAATTGTCATGTAGTCTTTGTTATGTTGAGGTACACTTCCTATTTAACCAATTCATTGAGAGTTTTTATCATGGAAGGATGTTGTATTTTTATCAACTGTTTTTCTACATTTATTGAGAAAATCATATGATTTTATCTTTTACTCTTTTAATGTGGTAGATCATTTTACTAATTTTCATATATTGAACAAACCTTGCAGCCCAGGGATAAATCCCACTTGACTGTGGCATATGATCCTTTTAATATGCTGTTGAATTTGATTTTTAATATTTTGTTTGAATTTTATATTCATCTTTATTTTATACTCATCTTTTTCTCCCTTTGTGGAGGATATTTTTGGCATATACAATATTGTTGAGTGGCAGTTTTTAGTTTGAGCATTTAAATATATCATCCCACTCTCTTGACCTGTATTTCTGCTGAGAAATCATGACAAAAGGGGGTTCTTCTGTATGTGATGAGCTTTTGTCTTGCTGCTATTATCTTTTTTTTTTGTCTTTGACTTTTAACAGTTTTTTTTTTAAGATTTTATTTATTTATTTGACAGAGGGAGAGATCACAAGTAGGCAAAGAGGCAGGCAGAGAAGGGGAGGAAGCAGGCTCCCTGCTGAGCAGAGAGCCCGATGCGGGGCTCGATCTCAGGACCCTGAGATCATGACCTGAGCCAAAGGCAGAGGCTTTAACCCACTGAACCACCCAGGCGCCCCTGACTTTTAACAGTTTTATTAAAAAGTGGCTTGCAGAAAATCTTTTTGAGTTAAATTTGTTTGAGAACCTATGTACTTCATGAATTTGGATGTCCAAATCTCTCCCCAGATTTGGGTCATTCTCAGCCATTTTATTTAAATAATCCTTCTTCCCTGTTCTCCCTCCCTTCAACTTCTGAGACTCCAACAATTTGCAGATTCTTTCTATGACACTCAGGGTTCACATAAAGCTTTCTTCACTATTTTTTTTTCTTTGTGCTCTTGTGACGAGATAATTTCAAAGGTCCTGTCTTCTAATGCACAAATTCTTTCTTCTGTATGATCTACTCTCATAATGATGCTCTCTATTGCAATTTTCATTTCATTTATTGTATTCTTCAGCTCTGGAATTTGTTTTTTGTTGTTGTTGCTTGTTTTTTCTGTCTCTTTGTCCAACTTCTTTTTTAGCTATGTATTTTTCCCCTAATTTAATTGAATTGTCTTTTTGTGTTTTCTTGTAGTTCATTGACCTTTCTTAAAACAGGTATTTTGAATTCTTTATCAGATAAATTCTAGATCTCGATATTTTGTGGTGGATTACTGGAAATTATTTTGTGGGTCAAGTAAGCAGAACATGGGGGTTTTTTGTGGGCTAGTTGTGGGGATCTACAAGGGCTGGTGGGCAGGTCTCCCAGTGGAGTCTGTGACAGCAGTTAGTAGGATCTGTGTCACCTTAACACATTGTGTTCCAAAGCCTGGCTGCTGTTCTCCCAGTTGTGTATGCAACTCACTACTCTGGATGGGACAAAAGAAAAGTGGGTCTCCTTAGCATTATCCTGCACATCTGGGAAAGCCAAGTGTTCACTCACACACACTCACTTTTCCCCCTGAGAAAAAATATGAGCTGAGAAGGGCTATCTCAGCACTGAGATATGCTATCTTGGGAAAGAGGTAATGTGGATAAAGTCAAACTGTTCCTCTTACCTTCTCCAATGTATTCAATCACATATTTTTATTGTTGTTGTTCCAGTATGTGCTAGATCTTCTTTGATGGACACTTGAAATTCCACAAAGGCTCTCTCATCTATGGGTGACTGTCTAAATCATTATTCTCCAGGGGCTTCCAAACCATGACTGAGAGGAACTCCTCCTTGTTTTCTTGTTGTTTGGTGCTGATGATGAAACAATGGTCAAAGGAGTCTGTAGTCAAATCTTCAGGACTGTGGCGCTGTTTCCAGGTCTACTGGCAGAACCGTGGTCACAAGTCAACCACCTGGGTGTGGAACTGTCTTTTTTTTTTTTAATGCATTTGGAGTTTCACAATCTCCTCTACTTGGATTTCAAGGCTCCCACAAAGGTACTTTTGTCCATTGAAGAATGCCAAATTGTTTTTATCACAGGAGAACATGAGTAAGGGAGGTCTTATTTGGTCATCTTGCTGACACCACTCATTCTTATGATTTTATGTTGAGTTTTTCCAAAAAGTCAAGTCATTTGCTAGGTATCAGTGTTTTTAACTAGTAATATAATGTTTGTCTTTGACAAATAAATTTTCTAATTTGAAATATATACATTAAATCTGAAGTGTAGCTTGCTCTAAATGTGCATTCAAATCATGTGGATGTACGACTTTTAATGTTTACAAAGGTTATTCTCATGCCTGTCATTACTTGATTAGTTCAGGTTATAACACAAAGTTTTAATAATATTTTTTAACACATAGCATCTCATCTTCCTGGGTTGTGTCCCTTTGTAATGTGACATTGCTCGTACATCAGTTGTGAAATGGAGTCTATTTCTAACTTCTTACACTGGGATGGTCTTGATTCTTCTTTCTTTGGTCAACAGAATGTGTCAGATATAATATTGTGTGAGTTCTAGAGCCTGGGCCGTAAGAGGCTCTGGAAGTTCTGCTATCTCCCTCTTGGAACACTGAGATCAGTATGTTGGAAAGTATAGTCAAACCTCCTTGAGGATGAGAGGCCAAGTGGAGGAAAACCTCAATACCTCAGGTGACCCCAAAGTCCAGACATATCACTGAAGCCATTTGGATCATCCTGCCTAGCCATCCTCCAGCCGAATCCAGCCATATGAGTGAGGCTAGGCAAAACCAGTAGAGGCAATGCCCCATCAATTCACAGAACTGTGGGAAATGGTAAATTGCTCTCATTTCAAGCCACTAAGATGTGGAGTCGTTTGTTACATAGCAATAGATAACTGATACATTTCTTTAGTCATACTGTATTGTTCAGTTGGACACAAGAAGTCATAATAGTTGAAAATCAACCCAGAGTTACTTTTAAAGATTTTATTTTATTATCTGAGACAGAGAGAGAGAGAGCACACACACGCGTGCATGAGTGGAGGGGGAGGGGCAGAAGCTCGATCCCAGAATCCTGAGATCATGACCTGAACTGAAGGCAGTCACTTAACTGACTGAGCCACCCATGCACCTCTAGAATTATTTTTAAAATGATACTATAAACATGTAACTCTAGGAAGATGCACAATAACAAAAACCAAAGAGAAATTATCTATCAGCCAGATAAAATGTGAAGTTTTATTACTTATAGAAGGTATATACTTAGTATTTTTAAATGAATGAAACATATAATGAGGTATACCATTATCTCAGATAATTGTGAAGAAAGTCCACAAAGAAAAAGTAAAGTGGAAGGTAAAGGTAATTATCCTGTTAAAGTAGATATTCCAAAATTTCCTCAAAGAAACTTAGAATGAGTCAAGATTTCAGTCATCATATATAGCATTAATTCCCTGATTCTTTGACAGGTGGAATTTAACTGCTTATTTTAAGGTGGAAATCTATATAGACAGAACTTATAAACCCATTTTTGAAGACTCTAGGTTCTTTATGAGTTAATCTAGCAGATGTTGATTCCAGCTTTTGCTGGTTTTCAATGTATCATATGAACCTATTAATATTTAATCAATGTTTCCTAGGTACATTGACTTTCACAATTTACTTCTTTCTAAAGTCAATGTTCTCATCTCATGGATATTAACAGAACATGATAGAATGACTTTCACTTTCAATTTTCCAAACATTTTGAAGGCTGCTCCATGGAGGCACCATTCAGACTCTGAATCTCTCCAAGGGTTAGGTGAAATCTCATTTATCACTGTGTTCCTGGGGCTAACATTTTGCAGTTCTGTGGCAGGAAGCAATTATTCAATAAATGGTGGTCTATTGAATGAATGATCAAAGGATAATGATTAAATCTAAATATTTATAGTCCTGATTCTTGGTAGTTATATGATTCTGAACTGAAGTGATCTATCCCATCCTTATATCTCTCCTATAACATAACATGAAAAATATTGACACAGTTTGTCCAGGCAAAGTAAAATACATTACATGATAGTTTTTGAACAAAAACTAGTGAGGGAGAAATTATTTTCAAAACATATGTACTGATTTTGTTTATCAAAACTGTGACATACAAATATGTTACTGGAGAAGAATCAGCGAAAAGTACTTCTAAATTATAATACTCAGAATGGAAAGTCTCTGCAAAAGATCTGGAACAGATAAAAAGAAAACGTGGTATTATTCTACCACTGAAGCAGTTTCCATGGCCATGTTCTTTGTCTTAGGATTATTGAGTGTCATTCCTCCATTGTACAGTCATGTGTCTTTTTCTCCAGAGGAGAGAACATAGGGCCATCCTAAATAGAGAGATTTCCAGTGCCCATTATTTTCCACTGTCCTATGACTTTGAAAATGATTTCCCTCTAGATAGGTTAAAAAAAAATTTTTTTTCAGGAACATATTGATTTACAAAAGCACTTTGTGGTTTACTTGTTGAAAATGCACTTAGTACTAATAACATGCTTCTTCTTTGCCCCTGATGTTACAGAAACAGATCACTTTTCCAGAAATAAAGACAGAAATATTTTTGTTTGGGAAGAGACTATTGTTTCCCCCATGTATATTTGATCTAACATCTTTTAAGATTTGTTGCTTATAATAAATTAGCCTGCGAAATTAAAAAATAAAAATAAACAAAAAGAACAACAGTAATACCAGTGAACATGACTAAGTATAACAATTATAACAAAATGCATGAAATTATCTTCAGACGTTTAGGTGTAAGCTAATTGAAATATGGATTAAAAATGTTTTCAGTTTGGGGGCACTTGTGTGGCTCAGTAAGTTAAGCATCTGACTCCCGCTCAGACCATGATCTCAGGTTCTTGAGATAGAGACTTGCCTTGGGCTCTGCGCTCAGCTGGGAGTCTGCTTGTCCCTTTCCCTCTCTCCCTCTACTTGTACTTTGTCTCTCTCGCAAATAAATAAATGAAATCTTTAAAAAAAAGTCTTCAATGTTACATAAACTTTATCAATTTAGACTACTGTCAAATAGCAGAATATAAAAATACATAGCATTAAAAACATTAGATATGAGTAATGCTATTATGTGATTAATTTTGCCATCTGTGAGATACAGTATTTTTATATAAGAAATCTCAGATTTGGGTATCCAAATACATAAAACAAAGCAAAGGTATTTTGAGTTGCCATTTTCTATAGTAATAACTTTCCAGGGTTTCTCAGTATAATGCTATGACTGATCACATAGTACACAGTCCTTATCCAAATGACTAAAACAAAAATGCAGAAGTATAATTACAGCTATTCCCCCCCCCTTTCTTGGGTAGTTCCATTTTAAAGCAATTCATTAGACAAAGTAAAGTTGGCTTTTATGTGTAGCGGATGGTGGCTTGGCGGGGGGGTGGTGGTGGTGTCTGTGACCAATCCAAGTAGAAAGGGTGTCCTGTTGGGGACCAGTATGGGTTACACTGAAATTCTTCAGAAAGAGGAAAAGTTATTTGCAGGACACTTGTAACTCTTCTGTAAGTTTGAGATTGCATAAAAAAAATAATGCAAAGAAATATACTTACAGAAGTTTGTGCTTGCTTAATAGCAATAAAATAAAAATCAGATTTAAACATTTCAAATAATTATGTAAGCTCTAGATTGGATATGCCCAATAAAACTTCCCTCATCAAAATGGTTTCTTCCCTCCCCCAAAGAAGCGTGACTATGTTTTCAAATACTTGCTTAGATTTTGTGAAGATGGCAGAAACCATTTTTTATCCGTTTTTAATGTGCCATTGAGTAATAAGATAGGTAAACAACTCAATGAATGCTGACTGAAAATTATAAATTATTAACATTTGGTATGTATTGAAATCAAGTAATACAACTCACATACCCTACTTCATAATATTTTAGAAAAAATTGAATCACAACCTTAAGCTTAGAAATCTATTCCTTCTACCCTCAGTTTGTTTCCTAGAGTTCAGGAGAGAGGTGGGAGCAAGGGATAATTGGGTGATGGTCATTAAGGAGGGCATTTGATGTAATGAGCACAGGGTGTTATATGCAACTGATGAATCACAAAATTCTACTTCTGAAACTAATAAAAAATCTATTTCTTTTAGACAGTCTTCCTTTCTCTGTCACTTTGTATTGTGTATGTAGAAATGAAACCATTAGAATGATTAAGGATTTAAGAAATGGGTTAAACCAGACCACTGTAGTGTTGATGGTCTTCAATAAAGTGAACTATGAAAATAAGCATTGAGCATGGATAATCTTGTTTTGACTTTGAAGTGTTATAGAGACACAAACATCATACTTCTAACTCAGCATTTATTTGAGTAAACGCAAGTAAACACATCTCTACAATCTTTCTAAAACTAGAGCAATTTCTCAGGAGTCTGACGACTTAATTTTTTTGTTGTTATAAACTTACTTATGGACTTACATTTTTCAAAGAGAGTTAAAATGGGTTTTCATATGCAGTGATTGGTAGGAAGCTTAATGAACTTATTTTAAAAAGTGTTTAACTTTATTATTTGTTTACATATTTTAGTTCTCAGAATGAAAACCCATGAATTAAAACATGCGCTAAAAGCTAAAGACACTATGGATTTGAATAGTGTTCATTTATGTGGGGTAGAATGAATGGAAAAGTATTAGGGGTTCAGGTCCATTTTCTGTAATTCCTCACTTAGTAAGTGTGGTAGATTATTTCTTTTAGCAAGTATCTAATTCCTCTTCCCCACACTGTCATGAGAGAGTGTATTTTTTTACCCAAAGATGTTGGTTTGGCTCTGTGACTTATTTTGGTCCATGGAGTGTTAGTGGATGTGATGCAAGTAAAGGTTTGAAAACTGCTTTGAGGTTGGACTTGTTTTCTTATTCCTCTGCCTTCTGCAGAGAACATGACTCAGACAGTTGCTGGCCCAAGAAAGAGAAGAGTTTTGTGATGCAGGTACAAAGAAGCATGTCCTTTCTTCAGAGTTAGTAGTAAAATTAAAGTTCTTTATCAAGTAAGTACAATAATATAGAGGGATCACAGGGAGAAAAAGAAAGATCACAGATAAAAAGAATTTGTAATAATATATAAAATATATGTCATCTAATCAGCAGTCTTAGTTCAAGCAATTACAGAAAAAGATTACCATATAATCTAACATTACATTATATACTCCAACCCATTATAACATCAAAATATAAACAAAAATATTGAGACTCACATCCTTTCCTCCTTTTATATATGTAACAGTCTTAATGTTGATGCTGATTCAGTTGTTTACATTATCCATATAATTATTCTAACTCTCCACTTCCATTTCCTATTAAAAATCTAATTAAACTACAAATTGAAAGGGATACATATTGACACCAAGTGTTAAAAAGAACTGCTTTGAAAGCTTAGTTTTGAATATCAGCCAAAGAATTCAAATGATTATATATGGTATTAAAATTTAATATGAATATTGCATTATTCAATTATTAAATTACCACTTAAATGAGTCTGGATTGGATTTGTTAATTTGATGCATGGGATTTCTTTGCAATCTTTTTTTCAACAATTATTGAAGTGTATTATACGAGATTTCAATAAATATAAATAATCTTTATAAGGTAGTTTAAGTTCTTAAATTTTCATGTCTTTATTCTGTTTACAGGCTTTTCTCTAAATTTTTAAGATCTTTCTGTTCATCATTCATTTCATATTAGGTTGTCGAATAAAATGTTGAGCAAGACTATGTAATATTTTTGCTTTCATGGAACTTAAAATCTAGGTAAGGACATAAAATGAGCCTAAAAATTTCACAAATGAAAATTTGTGCCTTGTGTGAGTGTCACAAAGCAGTGCATGATAAAATGAGAACCCCTTGACTTAATCAGAGGAGTCAGGGAAGTCTTCCATGAAGTGGTGAATGAGCTGAGGTCTGAAGAAACAGTAGATGCTAATTCACAAGAGGACAGGGTGTCCTTGTCTGCACATAGGAAACCATATGTGAAATAGTCTTAGGCAGGAGAAATTGCTGGGACACCCACTGTGGAAGCGATAAGCATCTACTACTTTTATGTATATGGGTCTGGAGCCAATGAGAATAACATTTCAACCACAAATTCAATTTAAAAAGGCAATAATTTTGGGTGTCTGGGTGGCTCAGTGGGTTAAAGCCTCTGCCTTTGGCTCAGGTCATGATCTCAGGGTCCTGGAATCCAGCCCCGCATCAGGCTCTCTGCTTAGCGGGGAGCCTGCTTCTCCCTCTCTGCCTGCCTCTCTGTCTACTTGTGATCTCTCTCTGTCAAATAAATAAATAAAATCTTTTAAAAAAAGGCAATAATTTTGGTTATAATTTCAGATTTTAATTTGGCGCTATGCTAGAGTTGTAGGCTATAGCTGGTATCTTTCTACAAAATCAGAATTACACAATATGGGCATTACTTCAAGTCAGTAGACTGCTTGGCTCATTTCTTTGATTTTGCCTGTGTAAAGCAAAGAGAATCTTTGAGGTATATGGTGGGGGATTGCTTGTTTCTTGCTAAAGCAACGTTGCACAACAAACTACCCTCAACATTCAGTGACTTAGCACAGCATACACAGTAAGTGTAGCTCACAAATACACAGGTAGGCTAGGTGCTTCTGGCCTCCACTGGGCTTACTCTTGGGTCCCTGACCAGCACTCTCTCTGCTAGAAGGCTCCTATGCTCTCCACTGAACTTTTGTACGTTTCTGTATAAAGTAGCCTCAGCTGGGGCAACTGGGGTGATTCAGCTCTGTACCTATTAGTCGTCTTATCGTCTAGCAGGTTTGGCAGAAGAGCAAGAGAGTTAGGGAGATTGCACAACTACTTTCCCAGTGGCCAATGCAAGTTACATGACCAGGACCAGAGTCAGTGCAAAAGGGCATTATCAAAAGTCATGGTGACAAGAGGGGTGAAAAATGAGGACCATTAACTGGAGTCACCACACATGGCATCTGGGGCAGCAATTGTGGTCTCAGCAAAATAGGAGCACTCTGCTTTTGAAGCGTTTCTTAACAGGCTTTAGAGCCTGAGTGGCTGGAGTGGAGAAAGCCAATACTAGCGAAGTAGGAGACAGAGCTAGAGAGGCTGGCCCTACGTGGAGTCTCGCCTCTGAATTCAGTGAGGTGTGTTTGGTTTTTTTTTTTTCCCTGAATGAATGTATAGAAAAAACAATAAACTTTCCTATTAGGAAAAATTAAATGACATATTTACAGAGAAACCAAAATTAGTTTCTTTGGTCTGTAATTTTCCAAGAATAACACTGAAACTTAACAATTCTATTGAGACAAAAATTATAAAAAGTTCATTCTAATACATAAGAACACCATGAATCTACAATTTGACCTAAATTTAAATACACTATTCTTCTCCTTCTTTGATTTTTTTAAATGGAAAAGAATTTCCCTATTATTGTCAGTGCAAAAGTTGATTTGTTTTGTTTAAAAAAGTTCAAGTCTTATCTGTTTTTAATTTTTGTGTTTATGATAAAATGTGACTTTTATATGGTTTCTTCCTCTTAGTTTCCCTAAAATGTATTATCTCATTTTAATATTTCTTTGGTTCTTAACCTTCACAATGTTTAGCTTAGTTGGATTTCAGGAAATTTTTAAAGTATAATATACATGTTGAAAATTGAACAAAACATACGGAGATAGCTCACTTCTCAAAATGAACATAACTCTGTAAGGAACTCCTTGATCAAGATAAAGAATATTACAAGTGCCTCAGACACAACTCATCCATTCTCTTCCAAGAACTACGACTCCTTCCCCCAAATAGCCTCTATTTTGATTTCCATCACCATTTGCTAGTTTTGCTTTTTTTGAACTTTATATAAGAATTATACAGTCTGTGAATCTTGGATCATTGAAAAAATAAAGTTAAAAAAATAAAAAAATAAATTAAAAAAAGAATTATATAGTCCGATTTATCTTGGTCAACTTTATGTTTGTCAGCTTAATGCATGTTGCATGTAGCAGTATTTTATTGATTTGAATTGCTGGAGAATCTGAAACATGAATACACTATGACTTATGTCTTCTATCATTGATGAACATTTGGTAAATTCTAATTTTGTGGCTAAAATAAAATGGAGCTTTATTGATAATCCTGCACATGCCTTTTAGTACATATGTGTGTATAATTTAAATAGTTCTATACGAATGACTATTTACTTAGCAGTAATGGGTTTATGTCAATCAGTATACATGCGAGAAAACTGGGGATAGATATACCTAAGATATATACCAAGAAGTATTGGGAAAATACAAGAATATTATGTTCACCTACAGCAGATAATGTCAAATTGTTTTTTGTGGGGGGGGAGGCGGTATTTATTTTCACTTCCAACAATGTGCATATTTTTATTACTCCAGATACTCTCAGACACGGGTACCACCAGCCTTTATATTAGCCATTAATTAATTTTATCCACTCTGGTACCTAAGTAGTTGAAAATAATTATAGTTTTATTTTGTAACTTCCTGGCAAATAAACAGGCTAAACACCTGTAATATTTTTGTTGACGATTTGGGTGTGTGTGTGTGTGTGTGTGTATTTTTTTTTTTTTAAGCACATCTTTAAGTCATAGCTTGTTTTAGATTGCCCATTTTCTAGTGGCTTTTTCTTTCCTTTTGTATTATTTCTTTTTCTTTTCTTTTGTATTATTTGTCTTTTAATATTGATTTACAGAAGTTTAAAAAAGTGTATTCTGTGTATGTGTCCTCTAACAGGTATTTGTATTATGAATATCTTTTCCCATGTGTATTTTCATTCTCTTTTTGGAGTCTTGATGAGTAGAGTTCTTAATTTTAATGAAATCCAATTTCTCAGACTTTTATGTGTGGTACTTACTGTGTCCTACTTAAAATATCATTGCTTACTCCAATATCTTGAGGATACTCAATATTCTTCTTCTAAAATTTAATATTTTACCATCCACAATTAGATTTAGGGTCTATCTGGAATGTATTGGGTTTTCTAATGGATACAACAGGTCTTCTGTCAATAAAGATAAATTCATTCATTCTTTTTTTTAAAAAAAGATTTTATTTATTTATTTATTTGAGACCAAGAGAGAGCTTAAGAGAGAGATCACAAGCAGGAGGGTGGGTAGAGGGAGAAGCAGACTCCCTATTGAGCAGGGAGCCCAATATGAGACTCAATCCTGGGACCCTGGGATCAAGACCTGATGCTCAACTGACTGAGCCACCCAGGTGCCCTCATTCACTCCTTTTAATACTAATAATTTTTCATTCTTTATTATGCTGAAGAGGGCCTCTGGTAAAATATTAAATAAAAGTAAGACTAACAGTGATCCTTTTTTTCATTCCCAGTCTTAAGGAGAAAGCTTTCAATTTTACACTTATTTCTAATTTGCTTTAAAAACCATATAATCATGAATAGTTGTAGAACTTTTGCAAATGTACTTTTTGTAGCTATTGAGCTTAACATATGATTTTCTATTTTATTTTAATAATATGATGTGTGAGTTACAATTTTCATACTGTTTAATTTTTGAATTTTAAACGACATTTGATTTTCTGAAATAAACTTACCCTCTCTATACTATCCTTTTAAAAATACATCACTGGATTTACATTAGGGTTTCCAGAGAAACAGAAAATATCTATATCTATAGTGATATAAAAGAAAAAGAAGGAGGGAGACAGAGAGAGAAATGAGACAGCACTGCAACTACTGATTATGATTCATATTTTGCAATTGTTTTCCTTAAAATACAACTTGTCCATGACATTTCCAATAAATCTCATAAGGCTTACCTACAAAATTTTCCCAAACATAAGTGTCTGAACTTCAGTGATACTTATCTACTCTTTACACCAAGGAAAGTAGTTTATGAACACAAAATTTCATAGCGAATTTCAAAATCTTTTATCCTTTTCTACCATGACATCCCTATAGCTGACTATAGTAACCAGATAAATGGATACTGTTAATATGACGATTCATGTTTCATCTTGGTACTCACTGTAGGAATAATGGCATTCTATAACAGTCACAGAACACCTGTTCCTCTGTCCTCATATTCTGAGGCCCCACACTCCCTAATGAAACCATTCAATTATTTCCCAAGATATCCTCCTTTTCATTAAGACAGATATTCTCTACCTCTTTTTTATCTTTATTGTATTTCCAAACATTATTCCAGCCAACCACTTATTAAAATGAAACAAACAAAACCTACTTCTTATCCTCTAAGCAACAGATCTGTGTTTCTTTAAAATCTTGCACAGAGACTTCCCAAGATAGCAGAGGAATAGTGGATCCTAGTTTTGTCTAGTCCCAGGAATTCAGCTAGATAGATATTAAATCATTCTGAAAGCCTGTAAAATCAACCAGAGATCCGAGAAAAGAATTGCTACAATTCTACAAATAGAAAATCAACCACTTTCTGCAAGGTAGGAGGTGCAGAGACATGAATCTGAGGGGATACACTGGGAGATAAGCTGTGTGTGTATGTGTGTGTAGGGGGCAGCCTTCTTATGTAAGCCAGCTACTGGAAAGTGTTATAAGCAGCAGAGCACAGAATCAAAGTTTACTTGAAATGTGCTCAAAAGGCAAAGCAGGGTCGAGCCCCAAGTGGGATGGTGTGGTCCCAGGACCCTTGGGATCACAAAAAGAACAGAGGTGACCAAGTGTAAAAGAGTTCCTGGGCACAGGAACAGGGAAGCTGGCTGCAAACAGCAAGCCCGGGAATGGGTTTTCTGCTCAGTGTTGCCATAAACCCTGAACCATGGCACAGTTCAGCAGAGGCAGAACCCCAGCAAGACGCCCCTCCCTACCCCAAGAGGAACAGCACGGTGCATGTAGAAGAATCCATAAAGTTTGGGTGCCTGGGTGGCTCTGTTGGTTAAGCGACTGCCTTTGGCTCAGGTCATGATCCTGGAGTCCTGGGATCGAGTCCCACATTGGGGTCTCAGCTCCACAGGGAGTCTGCTCCTCCCTCTGACCTTCTCCCCTCTCATGCTCTCTCTCACTCTCTCTCTCAAATAAATAAATAAAATCTTAAAAAACAAAAGAATCCATAAAGTATGGAGATCTGAAATGGAGTCACGTGTCTGAGATAAAAATGCTCAGTCACAGGCTGGGTGAACAAAGAGTTTGGATGGAAACCAGGAAGACAAAAGTGACTGTTCTCCTGTGAGGGCTCACTGAAGATTGAGGGGCATGAAATTTCAGCTCTCAGGCTAGAGATTGGGGTGCTGCCATTATTAGCACCCCCGTGTCCCCACCAATACCAGAACCACTTTCACTGAGTGTAGCTCCCTGGCAAGGGTGGTACAATTCCTCCCAGGAAAAGACACTTGAAAATCAGCACAGCAGGATCCTCCCTCAGAAGACCAGCAGGAACTTCTAGCTAATACCAAGTTTACCGATCATATAGAACTGTAAAACTCCAGCTCTTGGAGAAAGAAGTATATAGCATTTGTTATTTTTTCCTTATTATTCTTTAGACCTTTAGTTTTTTATTTTATTATCTTTTTCAGATATTTCCTTATTTTATCAATTTTTTAAGTCTTTTTTTTTTAAGATTTTTATTTATTTATTTATTTGACACAGAGAGAGAGAGATCACAAGTAGGCAGAGAGGCAGGCAGAGAGAGAGGAGGAAGCAGGCTCCCTGCCGAGCAGAGAGCCCGATGCAGGCCTCGATCCCAGGACCCTGAGATCATGACCTGAGCCGAAAGCAGAGGCTTTAACCCACTAAGCCACCCAGGCGCCCATCAATTTTTTAAGTCTTTTCTAATTTTCAATTTTATCACTTATGCTATATATATATATATGTCTTCCTTTCATTGTATTCAACACATTATGTGTGTGTGTGTGTGTGTGTGTGTGTGTTTCTTTCTTAGCTACTTTGGGACCTAATTTCTTCTAACAGACCAAAATACACCCAAGATCAAATTCTTGTCTGATTTTTTTTAAGATTTTATTTATTTATTTGACACAGAGAGATTACAAGTAGGCAGAGAGGCAGGCAGAGAGAGGAGGAAGCAGGCTCCGTGTTGAGCAGGGAGCCCAATGTGGGGCTCGATCCCAGGACCCTGGGATCATGACCTGAGCTGAAGGCAGAGGCTTTAACTCACTGAGCCACCCAGGTGCCCCTTATTGTCTGATTTTATCCCCCCCCCTTTTTTTTCCTTTTCTTATCTGTTTGGTTTCTGTTCTCTTCTGATTAGTGTAGTGTATATTTTTCTGGTAAAGTTATTATACTTTAGTCCTTCAGTTTTATATTTTACTATCCTTTTCAGCTATCTTCTTATCAATGATTTTTTAAAATCTTTTAAATTTTCATTTTTATACTTGCAGTTAATATACATTTCATTTCTGGCTTCATTTCACTGTATTCAACTACATTTTTGTGTATGTATATGTACATTTTCTTATATGTATATATAAGCTTTTATTTCCTACCTATTTTGGGATCTAATTTCTTCTAACAAACAGAACAAAATACACTCAGGATCCAGTTTATTGTTCTGTTCTGTTTTACTTCTTTGATTTTATTCTCACTTTTTTTTTCTTTTCTTTTGTTTTCTTTTCTCTTCTAATTTGTGCCGTGTATATTTTTCTGATTTCATTGTTGCTGTATTTGTATTTTCCCTACCTTTAATCTATTCTTTTCTGGACATAATGACAGGATGGAAAAACTCAACCCAAAAAAGAGAACAATAAGCAGAATTCACAGCCAGGGATCTAATAAATGTGGATAAAAGTAGGATGTTGGAACTAGAATTCAAAACAGTAATTATTAAAAAACTGACTGGGCTTGAAAAAAGCATAGAAGACATTAGAGAATCCCTTACTGAAGAAATAAAAGAATAAAAAAATAAAAATAAAAAAATCTGGGGTGCCTGGGTGGCTCAGTCATTAAGCGTCTGCCTTTGGCTCAGGTCATGATCCCAGGGTCCTGGGATCAAGCCCCACATCGGGCTCCCTACTCTGGAGGAAAGCCTGTTTCTCCCTCTCCCACTCCCCCTGCTGGTGTTCTCTCTCTCGCTGTGTCTCTCCCTGTCAAATAAATAAATGAAATCTTAAATAATAATAATAATAATAAAAATTTAAAAATCTAATCAGGTCTAAGTCAAAAAGGCTATTTCTGAGATGCAATAAAAAACAGAGGCTCTAACTGCTAGGATAAATGAGGCAGAAGACAGAGTTAGTGACATAGAAGATAAAATGATGGAAAATAAGGAAGCTGAGAAAAAGAGAGATAAACAACTCCTGGATCACAAAGGGATTCAAGAGATCAGCGATACCATGAGGTGAAAGGGGTCCCAGAGGAAAAGGAGAGAGAGAGAGAGAAGCAGACAGATTATTTTTTACAAATTATAGCTGAGAATTTCCTTAATCTGGGGATGGAAACAGGTATTCAAGTCCAGGAGGCACAGAGAATCCCTCCTAAAATCAATAAAAATAAATCAACACCCCGATATATAATAGTGAATTGCAAATTTCAGAGATAAAGAGAAAATCCTGAAAGGAGTTCGAGACAAGAGGTCCTTACCCTACAAGGGTAGAAAACTTAGACTTGCAGCAGACCAATCCACAGAGACCTGGCAGGCCAGAAAGGACTGGCATGACATATTCAGGCTAATAAATGAGAAAAACATGAAACCAAGAATACTTTATTCAGCAAGGTTGTCATTCAGAATGGAAGGAGAGATAAGGAGTTCCCAGGACAAACAGAAACTAAAAGAATTTGTGATCACCAAACCAGCACTGCAAGAAATATTAAAGGGGATCCTTTAAGCAAGGAGAGAGCCAAAATGTAACAAAGACCAGAAAGGAACAGAGACAATATATGGAAACTGTGACTTTGTAGGTAATATAATGGCACTAAATTAATATCTTTCAATACTTACTCTGAATGTTAATGGACTATATACTCCAATCAAAAGACACAGGGTATCAGATTGGATAAAAAAGCAAGACCCATCCATATGCTGTCTACAGGAGAGTCATTTTAGATCCAAAGACACCTCCAGGTTGAAAGTGAGGGAGTGAAAAACCATTTACCATACTAAGGGACATCAAAATAAAGCTGGGGTAGCAATCCTTATATCAGAAAGATTATATTTTAATCCAAAGATTGTAATAAGAGATGAAGAGGGACAATATAGCATATTAAAAGGGTCTATCCAACAAGAAGATTTAATGATTGTAAATATTTAAGCCCCTAACTTGGGAGCAGCCACTTACATAAATTCAACTAATAACAAAATTAAAGAAACATATTGTTAATAAATGATAGTAGGGGACTTTAACACTCTACTCACAACAATGGACAGATCATCTAAGCAGAAGATCAAGAAGGAAACAAAGGCTTTGAATGACACACTGGACAAGGTGGACTTCACAGAAAATATTCAGCACATTTTATCCTAGAGCAAGAATACACATTCTTCTTGAGTGGATGTGGATCAAGGACTGAGTCACAAATCAGGTCTCAACTTGCACGAAGAGATTGGGTTTATTGACTGAATATTTTCAGACCATAATGCTTTAAAATTTGAACTCAATCACAAGAGAAAATTTGGAAGGAACACAAATAAATGGAAGTTAAAGAGCATCCTACTAAAGAATGAATGGGTCGATCAGAAAATTAAAGAAGAAATTAAAAAATTTGTGGAAGCAAATGAGAATGAAAACACAACAGTTTAGAGCCATCTATGAAAGGTTCACAGTGAATATCCTTCTCAACAGGGAAACACTGAGAGCTTTTCCCCAAAGGTCAGGAATACAACATGGATGTCCACTCTCACCATTGTTGCTCAACACAGTACTAGAAGTCCTAGCCTTAGCAATGAGACAACAAAAATAAATAAAAGGCATCAAAATCGTCAAAAAAGAAGTCAAACTCTGACTTGTCGCAGATGACATGGTATTCTATGTGGAAAATCCAAAAGACTCCACCCAAAAATAGCTGGATCTCATACAGGAATTCAGTAAAGTAGCAGGGTACGAAATCAATACACAGAAATCAGTGGTATTTCTATACACTAATACGAAACAGAAGAAAAAGAAATTAAGGAGTCGATCCTATTTACAATTGCACCAAAAACCATAAGATATTTAGAAATAAACCTAACCAAAAGGGTAAAGGATCTGTATTCTGAAAACTATAGAATGCTTATAATAGAAATCAAGGAAGGCACAAAGAAATGGAAAAACATTCCATGCTCATGGATCGGAAGAACAAATATTGTGAAAATGTCTATGCTACCCATAGCAATCTACACATTCGGGATAATCCCTATCAAAATACCATCAACATTTTTCACAGAGCTGGAACAAATAATCTTAAAATTAGTATGGAACAAGAAAAGACCCCAAATAGCACAAAGAGTGTTGAAAAAGAAACCAATGCTGGTGACATCACAATTTTGGACTTCAAGCTCTATTACAAAGCTATAATCATAAAGATAGTATGGTGCTGGCACAAAAAGAGACACATAGATCAATGCAACAGAATAAAGAATCCAGAAATGGACCCTCAGCTCCATGGTCAACTAATCTTCAACAAAGCCGGAAAGAATATCCAGTGGAAAAAAAGACAGTCTCTTCAACAAATGGTGTTGGGAAAATTGGACAGCCAAATACAGAAGAAGAAAATTGGACCATTTCCTTATACCATACACAAAAATAGATTCAAAATAGATGAAAGACCTAAATGTGAGATAGTAATCCATCAAATTCTAGATGAGACCAGAGGAAACAACCTCTGTGACCTTGGCTACAGCAACTTCTTTTCTAGACACATCTCCAAAAGCGAGGGAAACAGGCAAAAAGGACTATCGGGACTTCATCAAGATAAAAAGCTTTGCACACCAAAGGAAACAGTTGACAAAACCAAAAGACAACCTATAGAATGGGAGAAGATATTTTTAAATATATTATCAGATAAAAGGCTACTATCCAAGAGTTTATCAAACTCAACACCCAAAGAACAAATAACCCAATCAAGAAATGGACAGAAGACATGAACAGACATTTCCCCAAAGAAGACATTCAAATGGCCAACATACACTGAAAAATGCTCAATATCACTCAGTATTAGAGAAATACAAATCAAAGCCACAATGTGATACCACATCACACCTGTCAGAAGGGCTAAAATTAACAAGTCAGGAAATGACAGATGTTGGTGAGGATGTGAAGAAAAAGGATCCCTACTACACTGTTGGTGGGAATGCAAGTTGGTGCAGCCACTCTGGAAAACAGTATGGAAGATCCTCAAGAAGTTAAAAATAGAGCTACTCAGGCACCTGGGTGGCTCAGTGGGATAAGCCTCTGCCTTTGGCTCAGGTCATGATCTCAGGGTCCTGGGATTGAGTCCCACATTGGGCTCTCTGCTCAGTGGTGAGCCTGCTTCCCCCTCTCTCTGCCTGCTCTCTCTGCCTACTTATGATCTCTCTCTCTCTCTCTCTGTCAAATAAATAAATAAAATCTTTAAAAAAAATAGAGCTACTCTATGACCTAGCAATTGTACTACTAGGAATTTACCCCAAAGATACAAATGTAGTGATCTGAACGTGCATCCGCACCCCAATGTTTATAGCAGCAATGTTCACAACAGCCATACTATGGAAAGAGCCCAGATGTCCATCAACAGATCAATAAAGAAGATGATATATGTATATATGTATATGTATATACACATATATGTATATACATATATTATATATGTGTGTGTGTATATATATATATATAAAATCAATGGACTATTATTCAGCCATCAGAAAAGATGAATAGTTACCATTTATATCAATGCGCATGGAACTGAAGGGTATTATGCTAAGCAAAATAAGTCAGTCAGAGAAAGACAATTATCATATGATTTCACTCATATGTGGAATTTAAGAAATAAAACAGAGGATCATAGGGGAAGGGAGAAAAAATCACAGAGGGAGACAAACCATAAGAGACTCAACTCTAGGAAACTGGGGTTGCTGGAGGGGAGGTGGGTGGAGGTAACTGGGTTATGGGCATGAAGGAGAGTACATGATGTAATGAGCACCGGGTGTTGTACGCAACTGATGAATCACTAACTTTACCTCTGACACTAATAACACATTATATGTTAATTAATTGAATCTAAATAAAATAAAATTTAAAAAAGTTTTGCACAAAACTCACTCCACGTTACCTAATTTTTCTCTGGCTCATAATTGAAGAGAAAAAGGTATTTTTCTTATTATATCACATTTTCTAAAACAATAATTAAAATTGCAAATAGAAGTTATAGGCCTGATGCTTATATTATAATAAGTAGAAACACTGATTAATACAAGCCCATTGCATACCAAATCTGCACAATTCAGTTCACTTAAAAATAGGTACTGATAACAACCATATTTTAAGCACTTGAGAGAATAAAATAGAAATCAAACATGGCCACTATGCAAGCTTGTTATGGAGAAGATGATATAGGTATATATAACTAATATAAAAACATACTAGCAGTTGTAAACTATTAAAAATATAAGCGATGTAATGAAATTAAAAAATTAATAATAGTCCTGATAATTTTGTTAGTCAAAATTTTTGCATCAAGTATACAGAACTGCTGCCAAAATTGTCAGCCATTTTATATGAGCCAAATAGATGACCTCAGACTTCACTTTTTTTTTCGTTTTGGCTCTCTTGTGAGCACTATACAGTCATAATCCTTTTTTCAGTTTTCAGGAGGAAATTAACACATCCATTAAATTTTTAATCCATGAGCTTGTTTTCCCAATTTCTAAAAATATCAGGCATTTAGTTCATGTTTTTATAGAAATCAGAAATTATCTCTGAGCAGCTGCACTTTTTCTCCCTGCATCTTTCAAATTTGCTTTAGGTACTTTAACAGATGCTTTTATTTCTCAGTTATCTCAGTGACAAAAAGGAGAATAAATGGAAATTTTGTAGTAGCTACTTCTCTGGACTGTACCTATTATAAGAACATATAAAAATAAATAAAAAGAACTATTTAAAACACCTTGATTTCAGAGTTGTTTATAGTCTTTATTAATATATATTAACTTTTTAAGCTTTAAGAGGATGAATAAAATCTTATTTCCACAGAAAATGAAAATCTGTCAGAAAAGATAGGGTTGCAGTTGATTCATTCCTTTTGATGTGGGTGAAAAAAGAAAACAATAACAGATGAATCTACATAAGCAAGAGAGGACTGAGATGGAAATAATAATCTACCATGTGCCAGGCATTATCACAGACATGTGTTTCATTTAATTTACTTTGTGATCCTTTCAAACAGGTAGTATAGTGCCTAATTTTAACCCATAGTCCCAATCTGACCCAAAAGGCAGCTTTTTATGAACATGAGAACCTGACACAGTTTTATTTTCAGAACTTGAGAGCTTTCACTTGTCTCTCATTGCAAAAGTCTTCATCTTTTGAAGATGGATTGTTCTTATATTGTTTCTTAGTAGTCCCAGCCCTTGTAGATGACTAAAATTTAGACTGAATTCTTTTCCTGTTACCCTAATAGTTGCCTTCAGTCTGCACCATGTTGTAATATCAATGCCAACACTGATGCCAATATGGATACCAGCATCGAACCCAACAAAAGTACACACACCAATACCAACACTGGCACTGATGCTGACGTCAATAGTAATACAAACATCAATACCAGTACCAGTATCAACACCAGCACCAGTGCTGACATCAATACTCAACAGTAATATCAACACCAGCACCAATGCCGACATCAATACTAATAAAAGACCCAATTACAGTATCGACGCCTTAATTTATTTCATGTTAAAGAAATGCTAGTGCATTCTATCCACATTAAATTCTCACAACAAATATATATCGAATTATTATTAGTATCTTTGTTTCAAGATGAGGAAACGGAGGCTCAGAGAGGCCAAGTAACTCACTCAATCACCTTCAAATGAGCAAAGTGGTAGAGTGAGAACTGGTTCTAAAGTCTGATAGCAACAAATGTAATATACTATAGTCCTTTTCATATTACTTCTGAATCTTTTTTTTTTAAGATTTATTTATTTATTTATTTATTTGACAGAGAGAGAGAGAGAGAGATCACAAGTAGGCAGACAGGCAGGCAGAGAGAGAGGAGGAAGCAGGCTCCCTGCTGAGCAGAGAGCCCGATGCGATGCGGGGCTCAATCCCAGGACCCTGAGATCATGACCTGAGCCAAAGGCAGAGGCTTTAACCCACTCAGTCACCTAAGCACCCACTTCTGTATCTTTCAAGAATAGTTTATTCTCCATTCCTTCCCCACACTGCCCCATGTAGGCTTCTTAAAATTATGCAGATATAATTCAGCTTTTGCCTTTCAGAAAGAAAGTCTGCATTCAACTTTCAAAAAGAAATGAACTTACTCATCAAATTTAATTTGAATTTTCCAACCAAATTGCAGAAATAGTCTTCACTGATTGATCTTTTAACAATCGTGTAACTACTTATCTAGTCCCTCATTAAGGCTCCAGGGGCCTCAGTTCTTCAGCCATAGTTGGATAATTTATTAAAATATTTTTGAAGAAACACTTTTTATACTTTGATTCTTAGAACAGACACTTAGGGTCATAAATGTCTTTTTGTTAATCTGCCAACACATCCAACTATTAGTCTGGGAACCCCCCCACACCATTTTTCATGATCCCCAGTAACCATAGTGTTGCAAAAATCATCCCGCTTCATTGTAGGCAAACTTATGTTCACATTGCTCAGCATCATCAGTGGAGTTGATTTTGTCTCCCCATTCATCTCACTAACACTGCCTTCTGATCTTTGTAAGTGTTCAAAATCCCCACTTTGAAAAAAATATTCAGGTGTCCTTGTAGCTCCTCGTTATTTTTAATAAGTTCTCTGAAGCTAATAGACCACATTAATGGTTTAGAGTCTCATTTCCTTCATTTAACTTTCATTAAACTTTTATGACAACAAAGGAAGAAAAATCTAGGATTTCCAGGTACACAGACAAATACAGATAGATAAGATCAAGTCAAGGTGGGAACCTCATGTTTGCTTATGTCAAAGCAATCTCAAATAGTCATTTACTCCACCATGGTCAGGTCCCATTATGGTCTCTGTTTCCATTGTCCAACTATTTATATTTTCCTATGTCTACTCCCAAGTGACGATTGAGAGTAGCCCATATTTTCAGTTATTTCCTGATTAACTAAAATATTTTCCATAGGTTTGCTCTTTCTGATTGGTATCCTATTTTTCTTTTTGCTTTTAAAGTCTACCTCCTTAAAGTCATTGTTTATCCTATCTCCACTTTTTTTTTTTGATGACTCCCATTCACAGCTCAAATTTCCCACCCAAGATAGGGCTCCACGCTCTGAATATCCTACTTTACTACCCCCCCACATAGTTCTTCTCATTTGTAATTTGCTAGATAATATATTCATTTTCATATTTATTAGTTAACATCTGTGTCCTGTCATTAGATGTAAGGTTTACATAGGGATATTCTCCACCCACTACCCACCCCACCCAGATATTTTAATTCCTAGTATCTAGAATAGTGATTGGCACTAATTAGTACTCAATTAATACCTGATTAGTAAATGAATGTCCCAGTAACTCATCTGTTTATTTCTATTCATATTTTAAAACTTTAAAAAATTATACTCGCAAATATGTTACTAATCTATTTTTCTCTTCTTAAATCTTTTTATGTACTTAAAGATCAATAAAATGTTAAATTCTATGGTGCAGTTACTTGTAAATGAAGATGAAAGAGTTTCTTTAGAGTGTGATACTTAATAAAGATTTCCCACAGTGGTAGAAACTGATTGGCAAGATTAAGAGTAAGATTTGATGAATGGATGCTAGAGGGGGAAAGCATTTCAGGTATCTGAAATAACTTGAGTAAACGTGGAGAAGTGGAAATGAGTGTGGCATTTATGACGCTAGCAGAGAGACAGGAATGGAGGGGAAATATTAAGCAAAGTAGATATAATATTAGCTAGCTGGGGAGAAGCAGAATATGGAGAGCAGTGTGGTCTGAACAAAACACCTTGATTTTAGAACAAAAAATAAATAAGCAAAAGCTCTTGATCGGGGAAGTGGAATGATAAAATGCATGCTTTAGAAAGCGTAAGCATTAACATCACTTGCAATGTGTAACTTGAGATTTTCGGGGTACTAATTGAAACTGCAATTAATAAGTAACTTTAGTAACTGCTTTATGCCAGGCTCTGTCCTGAGTGCTTAAAGTATTTTATTTAATTTAACAAAAAGGTAATAATGCAATAGAATGACATTTTGTGCAAAATACATTAGTCTCCCACTCTTACAAGTGAAATTAGGACTCATTTAATAATACACTACATTTGCAGATATGGTCTCTTGATTTCTCAGATATATTGCAACGTTATAAAAAAGTGCTCTGACTATAATGATAACTATACTGAATTACACCTGTTTTTCTTTATGCCAACCATATTACCTGCCAAAGTGCCCTATATTTGAAGGTATTCAGTATGTGTTTCCTGAATAAATCATTTACTTTACAATATGAATGTATATTTACACGTATGCATATTCACATATAAACATAATGAAGAAATATATTTATTTAGGTATATTACATTTTAAAAGGTGTTGACAGTATAGTTAGAAGACTTAGCAAAGATTAGCCAATTTTTAATGTAAAATCCACATATCCATTTAGAGGGTTAATGATGCTTAATTGGATGTTAGTATGTAACAGTGCCTTCTGCATGAGAATTCAAAAATGACAGTGATAAAAGAGAGTGACCTCTATCAACTAATTAAGGTGGCTGACTCACTTCTTCCAAACATTTTCTATGTTTTTAAAAAATATTTGGGAGAAATAATTTTCTTAGTTAAATTACCGCAATTTCTGTCTGTCTCCCTAAGAAATGTAGCATTGGCCCTTGATAGGATTTTTATTCAGGAAATAGGTACATATTTTTACCTATGTCCTCTAAGAATAGTGCAAGGGATGTGAGTTAGATATAAAGAAAATGTTCCTGACAGGGTGAGCTGTTAAACATTGGACTAAATTATAACAAGGGAAGGTTAGAGGACTTTACAAATGAGATGAATTATCATCTTAATAACATAGCATAAAAGCACGTAAGAAATGTCACTCAAGATCAGATGAGTGTCTATCCAGCTGCGACTACATAAATACCTAGAATGTAGTAGCTTCCTTCCCCAATATTAATCTTAAAAGAAAGTAACTCAAGTACTCTTAGTTTCAGCACAACATTGTAATATGGTGTTTCAAGAGCAAATTTACTTCACTTTAAACACATTCATCTCTTTAGCCAGGCAAACTCTTTTAGGATAATAGATAATACTTTTCCTTATTCTTTTTCTCTTTATTCCATTCAGGCTTTGTGTGTTGGGTTTGCAGTTAATTAACTAACATATCCATTTGTTCATGTGATAAATATAAATTGAAATATCATGAATTAGAGTTTACAATACAGAAGAAACCGAGATAGGTCATGTATGAGTTCAATATAAATGGCGCCTTTTCAATGTGATCTCAGTTAAGAATTAGATTCAGTTGTGAGAACAGAGACCCACAAGCCAATAGCTCAAGAAGACAGGGAACTCTTCACAAAACAATTTCCAAAAATGCACTCTAAAGTGTGGGACTAGAATGGCAGGTCACAGTATCATCAGGACTCATGATGTTTCCATTCTTCCAGTTAGCTTCTGTAGGATGTATGTCTCATGGTCATAAGAGAGCAGCTAAAGCTCCACCCTCCACATACGTGTCCCAGAAAGGAGGAAAGGAAAAGGCAAAGGGCAAAAACTGCTTTTGCCAGACAGACATCAGCTTTCTTTTAAAGAATCTCTACCTATAGCCTACCCAACAAATTTGGCCAGAACTCAATTACATGGCTACCTGTACCACTGCAAGGTGGCTGGAAAATATTACTAACTTGGGAATATTTTCTTCACAAATAAATCAGAGTTCTCTTAGTAAGGAATCAACCAAGAATGCACCATTAGATAGGCAATGAAAAGTTCATGCCACATATTCATCATATGTACCTTACGTTCACTGCACTAAACTTTCTCACTAATCCCACACTAATGATCTGTTTGTATTTCCTTTTGTTTGTTCTTTTCTGTTTATTCCCTCTGACTAAAATGTGTGTACCCTGTTCACTATCAGTTGAAATCTTAACTGTTCCTGACTTTGAATCTTTGTCTCCTCAGCTATTCTTTGTCCACATTTTTTCCATCTGCTTTAATTTACATCCTCTCCTTTGTTAATAAATATGTACTATGCTTTCCTATAGCAAAATAAGAAATCAATTGTTTCCTGATCTTAATTTGCTTTTCAGCTACATACATTTTAAAAATTTTATATTTACTAGCAGTTCTGGTTATTAGCTGTCTGCCTTCCAGACCAAGTCTTCATCCTTCTTAATAGGAAGGTATTACATTAAGGGGTTTCCAAGACTTCAGGTGTCCTTTAGGTCTGGCAAAGAGGAAACTATAGGGAAACAGGAGAATGAATGTAGAGTATTCACTTTCCCAACTCGCTCCCTTAGAGACCATTTTTAGGCTTGTGGCCCTTGATGAATAGTCACTATTCATTTCAAAATAATCTGGGTTCCTGTAACTATTTTATCCTCCTATTTTTTAGGAGTTAGGGGTGGTGACAGGTTAGCTGTAGTTCCCCTAAACCTGCCCCATCACTGTAATTGTTGTATTGCATTATATTATAAACTATTTTAAATCCTGATGAAAACCTACTCTACTCATTTTTTTTCAATTTAATTTTAATTCCAGTATGGTTAGCATACAATGTTTTACTAGCTTCCCATTTTCTCACCATAAATTTGTTCCTTAACTCTACAATCTGGACTACTATCTTTGCTTTCATCTTCAGAGAAGTCACTGATTGCTACTTGACAATGAGGACAGACTTTGAAGATCCATTCCAAGGCAAGTATCTTTCCCTTTAGAGATATAATGCTCATTAGGAAAATATCTGAGAGAGAAGGGGTGGATGAGAACCTTGGACCAGAAACAGATCAGAAGCATATAGCACAAGATCAGGAGAAGACTAAGCCTATTTTATATTTAAGAGAGGCAAGTAATACATCATGGTCAAGTGGCTTGAAATAATTTAAACTTTTCACATTAAAATATTTGAATTGCCAAGCATTTTCATATATTCTGTGGAAGCATGTTCTTTAAAAATCAGCACTTGGTTATACCATAGATTACTTAGATAGATCAATCGAGAAATTGGTGACTTTTAAAATATTTATCATTCAATCTTATTAACTATGAAGTAATATTTACCCTAGCGCCCTGAAAAGATGGAAAATTGTAACTAAATTACATGTGGAAAATTACATATGGAAAAAAAAGTTTTAGCTAAACTACATACAGTACCTAAAAAGTGTAAGATAGTTAAATACTTTATTTTTTTAAAGATTTACTTATGAGAGAGAAAGAGAGAGAGAGAGAGAGAGAGAGAGAGAGAGAGAGAGAGAGAGAGAGAGAGAGGTGGGGACAAAGGCAGAAGGAGTGAGAATCTGAAGCAGACTCTGTGCTGAGTGTGGAGTCTGAGGCAGGGCTCGATCCCATAACCCCAAGATTATGACCTGAGCCAAAACCAAGAGTCTGATGCTTAACTGACTGGGTCACCCAAGTGCCCCAATAGTTAAATACTTTAGATAACATTACATAAATGAGTTTCATTGGTTTTATTTCTATTGCACTTAGTTTCAGACTAACTGACAACAGTTTGCCTTTAACTATTTTGACCTGGTCCCATTTCTCTTGTTGCCTCCTTTGAGAACCACATGAGGAAGGTACATTGGGAACAATACCTGAAAAGATCACACTGAATGTTAATAGTAATTACCTTTGGGTGGTAGGATTTCAGATGCTTTTTTGTTATTGTTTTTGCTAATCTGTATTTCTAATTTTTATCTATATTAAATATATGTTCCTTATAAAATTAAAAAAAGAAATCACCCCAAACCTAAAAATGCTGATTTTTGAGAATATCTCATCACAATAAGCTGTCTCTTCCTATCAAAATCAATGTTTGAGTTTCATTGATTTTAGAATATACTTGAACTTAACTTGATTCATTTCAAAACATACTGCTGAGTATCTATTATGTGACCTATATTCCCTGTTAAGCCCTGAACAAGGATGAAGAGATGCAGTCTTCACCTTGAAGGCAGCCACAAAGATATTATGAATTGTGGTACAAAGTCAAAGGAGAATGAAGTCTACTCTAGGGTCATACCAATTAAAACACAGAAGAAGCTATTATTATTTCCTACTTTTTGGAGGGGAATGATTTTAACAAGATAGTTACATTGTTCAGAATCTTTAAGGATAAGCAAAATCTTAGCATATAAAAGGATAAAACAGCATATAAAAGATATGAGGATTTTTAATTTGGAGAAGGCATATTCAGGTGACAATATATTTTAGTGCCCTCCAATTATGAAAATGACTATTATGTGGAAGAGGATATAGTTGTATTCTATGTTGCTTTAGCCAGTAAGACTAGGGCATATCTTTGGTTTAACCACCTGCTATTGGTTATGTCTTTGATTCATATTAATGCCTTGATAAGATACAAAACTTGGGAATACAACATTGTTAATGAAGAAATATGAGCCAAGTTGTGAATATCACTTTTTGACATAGTTTTGAGGAATTCAAATTTCCCTTCAAAATAAAGATTGCTTTTACATACACATATAAAGTAAACCTGGGTAGTTTGTTTTACTATGTTTATTAAGAGTTTATCTTTTTATCTTAGTTTCACGTGCAGAGTAACACGATGTCAACTATTCGGAACATTGTGGACTGTAAATGGATGAGGAAAACAAGGAAATTAGAAGTTGTTATTGGGTAGTCTACTCAACAATTTATGCCAATAAATGTAAAGAGAGTCTGGCAGATTGTTCTTTCTCTGTTGTTTTCACCAATGAACTTAATAGAGAATGAAATCAGAGTAGGAAACTGTCAAGTATAGAGATGAGAAAGTTTACTGCAGGAAGAAATCAACAACAGAAGTTTAATCTTCTGTTATGATGCTCACAAGCCAATAAAAGTTTAAAGACTATAAAATATCTTTAAGGCCTGAGTTATGGACCCAAGCTTCAAGTCAAGAATTTGGATAAGTTCTGTGATTTGTGAACACCCGTTCGTACCTCTTAAATCTGAAAAAATAAATAAGTAAGTACAGTCTACATGGAAGTAAGGAGAACCCATAAAGAGGAAGCTGACCCTTTGGTAACAAAGTGCTTGATTTAAATGGAACTTATTCCATATGCTTTTGTGTTTGTCTGTTGCCACAAAGATTCCACAGTCTACGGTACAGAGATATAAAATGAAATAATGTAACTCTTGGAGAAGGGAGTGCTTCCTTCAAAGTCAACTACAAATCAGCATAATTGCTAAACTTGAATATGTTGGAATTCTAATAAAATGTAGTGTTTTGATTTTTTTGGATTAACTGAAGATCATCTTTTATGTTTTTAACAATCTTTTAAGCTGTGACTAGAAAACACCCTACTTAGAAGGACAAAACATAATTAAATTTCCTGTTAGTTGACATTATTGGAGTTAAATATCCAGAATATTCAAACATGTTATATTCCATAAAAGTTGGCAAAGAAATACCTTATGTTGACACTGTTCTAGGTACTAAAAAGACACTGTTCTAGATACTAAAACAAAGAATAAAATAGTAGATATTGAAGAAGAGTATCAGACTTATAGAGGGCTTCACAGATTAGATTGAATTCATTAAACAATTATTTATGGGCTGATAAATGCTCATCATTTTTCTGGGTGCTGAGGATACATTAAGAAATAACATGAACAAAAGAAAAGGAACAAATGACCTTCATTAAACTTATTGCTAAGGGGATAATCAGAGGGTATTGCATGTAAAAAACTTAATTCGATGGCAAGAGGGTAAAATGTCTTTGCTAACCACGTCCATCTTCTCAGTGAAATAAGAATGAAGATAATCAGTAGAGAGTATGATAGGAGAAGACTCCTGATAGTTTGGAGACAGGAAGATGTGAAATGCTCATCTAGGAGAGGGTAATAGGATTGACTGGAAGCACTAAAGACCTATTTAAGGTTTGTGATCATAAACTGACTTTGAGCATGCTTGTATGTATTTCTCCAAGCAGATGTGGCATATAAAGTTAGATTAAACCATAGCTGAAACTTTTCTCAGGAAATAGAATGTACAGGAGTAATAATAATGATAGGTGTGGAATCTAAGTCAGATAAGAAGAAGGTTGAAGAAAATACAGGTTTAAGGAAGAATAAAAGATGGTAGAATCAATGAATTCAAGGTTTCAATAAAGACAAAGAATTATTGGAATCAGGACAACAGAGAGAATAAGCTAAAGATAAATGGTTATAAATGGAGAGTTGGATGCTGAAAATTAAAAGTGTAGAGGGTGTACAATTATTAGTAAAACGTTCTAAATCCTGATCATCAGAATGAGCTGACTTGGGGCGCCTGGGTGGCTCAGTGGGTTAAAGCCTCTGCCTTCGGCTCAGGTCATGATCTCAGGGTCCTGGGATCGAGCCCCGCATCGGGCTCTCTGATCAACAGGGAGCCTGCTTCCTCCTCTCTCTGCCTGCCTCTCTGCCTACTTGTGATCTCTCTCTCTCTCTCTGTCAAATAAATAAATAAATAAAAATCGAAAAAAAAAAAAAAAGAATGAGCTGACTGAAGAAAGGGGAAGGACAAGACACTTAAAATGAAGAAGTATAAGTAACCAAAATCAGGAATTTACAAAGATCTTACAGAGATGCTGAAATAATCAGAAAGTATTTTCACAGCTCCCAGGCCATATTTTGAGAGAACTAATATAACACAAATTTCTAATAGTCACATGATTTTACTCATTATTCTTTGTCCTTAAAATTAAATCACATAAAGCCATTGTAACATAAGAGGCTTCAAGTGTATTAATATATACACGTTCATGTGTGTGTATCCCAAATAATACTAAGTGGTCTTTTTATTGAGCCAAGTCTAAAATTAGCATGGGAATGTATGCCAAGGAAAAATAACTCTGGCTCCTAAAACCTTGAAAATTATAGTTATTCTACTAGATTTTATTTATTTATTTATTTATTTATTTATTTATTTATTTGACAGAGAGAGAGAGAGAGAGCGCGAAACAGGGAACACAAGCCGGGGGGAAAGGGAGTGGGAAAGGGAGAAGCAGGCTCCCCGCTGAGCAGGGATCCTGATGCAGGGCTCCATCCCAGGACCCCGGGATTATGACCTGAGCCGAAGGCAGACGTTTAACCATCTGAGCCACCCAGGTACCTCTACTAGATTTTCTTGAAGAATACTACACAGAAACAAGTATAGCACAGAACCCTCACCAAAACTGCTTAAAACTTTTCTTAATTACTCTTTCATCCATTCAATTTTTCCTAACTTCGTTCCCTATCTATGCTAGTTCATGTCTCCTTTTATTGCCTAACACCCTTTGCTGTGTGCTCCCCCTGATGAAACTGTAAGGCAATCCGGGGCTTCCTGTATTCTTGACATTTAGATCTTCTCTCATTACACAGCACAGATCATACATTTCGTTTAAAGGTATGAGAGACAAAAAGTGATAAATATTTAACTTTCATATTTTTAATTCCTCTCAGATATATTTGTTTATATAATATCCATAAATATTTGTTTGTATATGTCAAAGAACAAGAATGAGTTTCCTCAAAGACGTGAGATTCAGTGATTTACCTTAATTATTGAGAATCAGAACTGTGGGGAATGAAAGCCTTATTAAATGATAGATCTTCACTGGGTGCATATTCAGGTAAGTCTGAGAACAGGACTGTAAATAAATGAATGAGGAATTGAGTTTGACATTTTCATGATGAAATATGAAGCACATTTTCAATAATTTCAGTGATCCCCTAAATATCATTCAGAAATGTTAGCTGACCTAAATTTCCATTTGGCTAATGACTTTCTTTGCAAAGCATATGACAAACTGTCACTGCCATAACTCTAGTAATATATCAATAAATTCCACCTTTTCTGAGTTTTTGTATATTTATACCTAAAGCAATGGAAAAATCCCCACGTAGAATAGAAATTGATATCATCTCTTATAGAACCAAGAGAGAATATTAATGTTTAAAACATCCATGTATTTGAATATCATGCAAAATGCAAGGCTGTATATGCCTGCTAAATAAAGAACATTTAACTATACCCCAAGGTAAGCATCCTCATTTATCATTTTTAAGCATAAAAAAAACCCTTCAGAGATCTATAACATTTTTTTAAATAAAAAGTACTTGCAAAGTTGAGAGGATTTCAATAGGCAAAGCATTTCTTTTTATTTCTAAATAAGATTAAGTCCCTAATAAATAATACTTAAATGCTTCTCATCTGTTTAGGCTTCTCAAAGGGACATGATTAACAGAAAATAGGTAGAGAGGAGAAAAAAAATCTTGATGTACATATTTCAGTTTTTAACTATAATGCCGTAAACTGAAATTCTTATTAATTTATATACTCAAGTAGCTATTAGTTTATGATTAGGTGTTCTGACCACTGAATGACATGAGATCATTTAAAATTGATCTTTTATAAATAGTTTCCATTTGCATGGAAAATCAGTACTAGATAGGTAAAGGTCTGTTGCTGTAGGCAGAGATTATGTGATTACAAGAAAACAAAGCAACACAAGGGAGTTCAAACAACAAAAAAAAGATACTTGGCAGATGTATGTCATCCTATCCAGAAGAGGGAAAGGAAGCTGAGTCTCCCCAGGGCCTAGAGTCAGGCAATTGCCATTCACTGCCAGTCATTCACATCCTCTTTCTTTTGTGCACACCTCTGCTGCCCTTTTCAGGCTAAACAGTCTCTCATCTCTGCCTACCATTATACATCTGTTTCTTTTCCTCTTTCTTGATTAACTGCTTTAGCTTTACTCACAAATGACCCACAGATGGCTGTCCTTGTGGAGGCTTGTACATAGCCTCTAGTTCAAGGGCCAAAGTCAAGCTAGATACCTTGCATTGTGCATTCAGTACTTTATATCAGGTAAGCGGCCCAGGACCAATGAACTGTGACACAGAAAGGAGTACAGAGACAAGACGCAATGTGAGGAGGTTACTCTGGGAGCACATTCTCTGAGAATGGCCCAAGTCCAGTGATACAGATGGTTAAAATTCCCATCTACTTGCTATTTTGCAAAAGACCAGAAAGTCCCTTATCCCAGGTACCCTTCAAGAGCTGCTTGTAGAACCCCCCAAATTTTTTTTTAAAGATTTTATTTATTTATTTGACAAAGAGAGAGAGAGATCTTAAGTAGGCAAAGAGGCAGGCAGAGGGAGAAGGGGGGAAGCAGGCTCCCTGCTGAGCAGAGCCCAATGTGGGGCTTGATCCCAGGACCCTGAGATCATGACCTGAGCCGAAGGTAGAGGCCTAACCCACTGAGCCACCAGGCGCCCCTCCCCAAAATTTCTATTCAGAAATCAGTTCCTTTTTGTGGAAAGCACATTCTCTCAGAAATTCAAAATCCTTAAGGGAAGATTACATGGGATAAGACAACTGAAAAATACATCTTCGTTTGAATGAACTCAGTCATCTGTTTCAAGTAAGTTATAACTGCAAGGAACCTTAGATATCATCTAATCTCAGTCTTTGTTTTACTGGGGAAGGGGAGAGTAAATTGCAGAAGTTTAAGGGCTTGCCTAAGTCCATGTGACTGTTTTGTGAAAGTCAAGGCTAGAGTCCAGTTTTATTAACTCCACGTATAGTTCTACTTCTGAACTGAAACATTTTTTTTTTTTTTACAATTTAGTTTGACCAGTGTACCAAGGAAATTGAAATTCAGTTGTTTTGGAAGTGTCTTTATTAATCTTCTTTTGCTAATGTAATCAATTACAGCAATTGTGGCTTAAAACACATGTTTATTATCCTACAATTCTGGAGGGCAGAATTCAAAAGCAGGTCTCACTGGACTGAAATCAAGGTATTGGCAGGGCTCTGCTCCTTTCTGAAGGCTCTAGGGGAGAATCCATGTCTTTGCCTTTTCCAGCTTCTAAAGGCTGCCCACAAACTATCTAACGGCCCCTTTCATCTTCATAGCCAGCAGTGGTGAGTTGAGTCCTTTCCCATCAAAACACTCTAGTCTCTGCTTCAATCCACTCTTCTTCTTCTCATTCTTTTCTACTTTTAAAGACTTGCAATTATATCGGGGCCACCCAGATGATCTGGGAAAATCTATTTCAACATCGGCTGATTAGTAGCCTTATTCTATCTGCAATGTTAATTCCCCTTTGCTATACAACCAACCATATTCACCAGGTTCTGGGAATTAGGATATGACAATCTTTGGGGGAAAAATCCAGGGGAAGTGGAGGTGAAGCTATTAACCTGCCTCAAAGGAGAAGCTTCTTAAATAGGTCAAAGAAATGGAGAGACACTTAATAGGGAATGGGTGGGTGGTCTGAAAGACCGTTTCCTTTGGTCTCTGCCACACATGCCATTCTAGCTCCTCTCCCAGCCTTCTGAATGTTCTCTTGTTCTCTATCACATTAACTAGGCTCCCACCCTTCTGCTGTCCTTCCTAAATATAGGCATTTCTCAAGACTCAATTTCAGGACTTCTATTAAGCTCATTTTTCAGAGATGTTACCTACCTTCAGAAGGTCATCTTATGCCTTACCCAGCCGGTCATCACATCTTACTTAAATTACTTCTCATTACTAACAATTTCTTTTTTCCAACCCACTGCATCTAATTCTTTCTAGTTATTTGTGGGAAAAATTAATACCTCTATTTTTACATGCAGAAAAAAGAAAAATTGCTTTGGTGACTTCATATAACGTAAATCCACAGACAGCACCATGGCTGAGAACAGAGTTCATATCTCAATCCATGTTTCCTACAAAGCATAGCTCAAAAACAAGAAATCCCATATGAATTAAACATCCTTCTTTGAATCGAAATATGTTTTTCTTTCCAACATTAACCCCTTCACCACAGGATATTCTGTGAACTGAAAAGAAAGACTGCTGAAACTGTGTCATGCTAACACTTGTGCTGGCTATTTAACTTCTTGTTGAAGAGCTATTTAATGCGAATAAAACCTGAACAGTTACAATGGTAGGGAGATTTTATGTAACCCTCATTTTTCTATTAACAAAGGCTCTGAAAAAGATCTGAAAAGGCAAGACCTCTGCCATTAAAAAAAAAGTCACAGTTATCTGAAAGACATTCACAACCAGGTAGCAAATACGGCATTGGTTCTTACATGTTACAAAGGCACAGAAGAGGTGCATGATGAGATCAGAAATTGATAGACCTCCTAACTTGAAAATAATACTGACTTTAAATGAATGTATGATTAGACCTAAAGTATATACTTTGACATGTTAAAGCTTATCTTGGAAATAATGTAACTTTCAATAAAGAATATATGATTGGAAGAAAATGGCCAATATTTTAACTATAATTCAATGAATAAATTTTCTTGCACAGAGCGACAATTAAAGTTGCAGCACTTTTATTTAGTTTATTGAAAAATAATTGATATACAACGCTGTGTTAGTTTCAGGTGTACAACATAGTGATTCAATATTTTACATATATTAAAAAATGGTCACCACAATAAATCTAGTTACTATCTGTCACCATAGAGATTTATTACAGTGGTGACTATATTGCCTATGCTGTACATTACAGGTTGTGTCTTATTTATTTTATAAATGGGAGATTGTACATCTTAATCCCCTTCATCTCTTTTGTCCATTCCTGTACCTCCTTCCCCTCTGGCAACCATCAATTTGTTCTCTATTATCTATGAATCCATTTCTGTTTTTTTCATTTGTTTTTTAGATTCCACACACAAGTGAAATCATGTGGTATTTGTCTTTATTTGTCTGATGAATTTCACATAGCAAAATACCTGCTAAGTCCATCTATGTTGTTGTATATGTCAAGATTTAATTTACTTTTTTATGGCTGAATAATATTCTATTACACATATACACAACATTTTCTCTATCCATTCATTTATCAAAGGACACTTAGGTTGCTTACATATCTTGCCTATTATGTATGATTCTGCAATGAATATGATATGCTTGTCTTTTCCAATTAATGTTTTCATTTTCTTTGGATAAATACCTAGAAGTAGAAATCCTGGATCAGATGGTATTTCTATCTCTATTTTTATGAGGAACCTCCATACTGTTTTCCACAGTGGCTGCACCAATTTACATTTCTACCAAGAGTGCATAAGGATTCCCTTTTCATCACATCCTTGCTAACACTTGTTATTTCTTGTCTTTTTGTTAGTAGCCATTCTGAAAAGAATAAGGGGATATTTCATTGCAGTTTTGATTTGCATTTCCCTGTTGGTTAGCTAGTGAGTATCTTTTCATGTGTCTGTTGTCCTTTTCTATGTCTTATTTAGAAAAATGTCTATTTGGGTTCTATGACCCATTTTTAATTGGATTTTTTAAAATATTGAGTTGTATGAGTTTTAGTGTATTTGAGATGTTAACCCCTTATCAGATATATCATTTGCAAATATCTTCTCCCATTCAGTAGGTTGCCTTTCCCTTCTGTTGATAGTTTCCTTTGTTGTGTAGCTTTTTAGTTTGATGTAGTCCCATTTGTTTATTTTTCCTTTTGTTGTACTTGTCTGACGAGATGGATCCAAAAGGATAGTACTAAGATTGATGTCAAAGAACTTACTGCTTATGTTTTCTTCTGTGAATTTTATGGTTTCAGGTCTTACTTTTAAGTCTTAAATCCATTTGACATTTATTTTGTATATGGTTATTTTTGTATATGGTGTAAGAAAGTGGTCCAGTTTTCCTAACATCATTTATTGAGGAGACTGTCTCTTCCCCATTGTATATTCTTGCCTCCTTTTGTCATAGATTAAATGACCACATTAGTGTAGGTTTTTTCTGTGCTCTCTTTTCTGTTCCATTGATCTATGTGTCTGTTTTTGTGTCAGTCAACACACTGTTTTGATTATTAGAGCTTTGTAGTACAGTTTGAAATCTTGGAGTATGATACCTCCAGCTTTGTTCTTCCTTCTCAAGAGTGCTTTGAATATTTGGGGTCTTTTTTGGTTCCTTACAAATTTTAGGCTTCTTTGTTCTAGTTCTATAAAAAAATGATGCTGGTATTTTGGTGGGATTGCATTGAATCTGTAGATTGCTTTGGGTTGTATAAATATTTTTTTAAAGATTTATTTTTTTACACAGAGAGAGGGGGGAGGGGCAGAGGGAGAGGAGAGATAGAGAAAGAATCTCAAGCAGACTCCCAGCTGAGTGTGGAGTCCCACATGGGACTCGATTCCATGATGCTGAGATCATGACCAGAGCCAAAATCAAGAGTCAACACTTAACCAATTGAGTCATCCAGGTGTCCTGGGTGGTATAAACATTTTAACAATATTTAGTCTTCAATCCATGAGCACAATATACCTTTCCATTATTTGTGTTGTCTTCAATTTCTTTTATAAAGACTTAAGATTTTCAGAGTATAGGTCTTTCACCTTCTTGGTTAAATTTATTCCTAGGTATTTTGTTCTTTCTGATACAACTATAAGTGGGATCGTTTCTTAAATTATCTTCCTGATAGTTCATTATTTGTGTAAAGAAACAATAGATTTCTGTATATTGATTCTGTATCCTAAAGTTGCAGCACTTTTTAAACATGAAATTCATGTATAACCTGCTCTTGAGTTTGAAAGGACCTTACCAATGTACCATTTATTCACTGAGAAGAGGTAAGAGTCTTTGCTTTTGCCCTGAAAGGACCCAAAGTAGTTACAAAGGTTATATTTTAGTGCACAGAATAGCATGTCCCTACCTGTAAGCAGATAAACTTGCAAGATAATCTTGGAGTACATTTCCTTCCTCATAATAGGGTAACCACATTTTAAATCATTTCACATGCATTATGATAATTCCTGGGCTCTACTTTGCCATTTGGCAGACAGATAAGGACTGGTTGAACTACTAAAATTAAGTTGATTCATTCAAATTTCCTGTTAACATGGAAAAACATTTTGAAATTGGTAGAGTCATTTGAAATCTACCATCAATTCATAACAATGTATTAAGTGTCTTTATTCTAGTCACTGTGGTAGGTTCCAGAGAGCTAAAGGTAGTCAGATGTTGGGGAATATAAAACATATGCACAAATAATTTTTACATAATGATAAACTTAGTAACAGATATATATAACCTGAATCTTATGAACAAAAAACTTTATAGGGGTTATTCTGTAAGGTGAAGAGTAGAGTAAGAATATTCCCATCATAGGAAACTTCATCTGAAGACCCATGAAGACAGAAAATAACATGATGTTGGTAGAGAACTATATGCAGTTCAGTGCAGTTAGATCATAAAGTTCAAGCAGAGATGCATGAAGATATATCTGGAGAGATAGAAAGGGTCCAGGTCAAGGAAAGGCATATGGGGTAGTTTGATCTTCATTCAATAGAGACTACAGAGCCAATCAAAAGTTTTAAGAGATGGTTTCTGTTTTACATAGGGTGCCTTGGCAATGGTGTGGAGAACAGATTTGAGAGCATAAAACTGAAAGCAGGAAAAGCAAGCTGTTAAGAGAATGTTTGAAATAGTGCATGGGAGCGATGTTTCAAACCTCAACAGGTGCAGTGATACTAGTGATGAAGAGGTGGGAAAAGATTAAAAAAAATATTTGGGAGACAAAACCACAGGGCAAGAGGCAACTGCCACTGGGCAGACTACCCATGGGACAGACAGAGACAAAGGAATCAAAAATAATTATTCTTGGACTTTTCATTTGAGTGACTGGATAGATGGCTTGACATCAACTTGATTAAAGAAAGATAACACAGAAGAGGAAGAGCAAGACTTGAGAGATAGAGAGAGAGGGAATGTTACTGATCCTTGCACTTGCAGGCAAACTGGCCCCTTTTACATTAGCGGGTGTAAAATGAAAACACAGTGACATCAGAAGGTGTTCACTATGGGGGAACCTGGGTGGCTCAGTCAGTTAGATGTCTGCCTTGGGCTCAGGTCATGATCCCGGGGTCCTGGGATCAGCCCTGGGTCAGGCTCCCTGCTCAGTGGGGAATCTGCTTCTTCCTCTTCCTCTGCCCCTCCCCCTAATCCCTCTGTCTCTTGCTCACTCTCTTTTTTGCAAATTTGTCAGAGCACAAGCAGAGAGAGAAGCAGGATCCCTGCTGAGCAAGGAACCCAATGCAGGACTTGATTCCAGGACCCTGGGATCACAACCTGCGTCAAAGGAAGACACTCAACCAACTGAGCCACCAAGACACCCCATAAATAAATAATATCTTTTAAAAAAAGGAAGGTATTCACTATCTTTGAAGAATTTTAATACAGAATGGTTACTCTCAGCTATGCTAGCATATTTACTATTCTGATTTTCAGTTTGCCAAACTGTAGCATTTTATTAGAATTTCTTCTATTTTTCAAATATTCTTCACATATTAAACTACAGAGTTTAGATTTTTTTTTAAGTTTAGTAGAGTTTTTCTCTGTTTAACTACAGAGAAAAGCAGTAATGGATTAGACTGATTTTTGAAGCATTCTATCATTCCATCTCAGGGTTAACATTTAAGATGTAATTTTAAAAGTTTAAGGAAATTTATCAAGCATCCCTACATTTATTAATGAGTTAAGGATTTACCAGCCTTAATTCATTTCATACAATTATAGCTAAAATAAATAGTTAGCTCAAGCTATCCATCTGGTTCATGTTTACTCTGAGATTAATGTTTATGCTTCTTAGATTTGGTCATTACCTCATCACTAAGATGCAGTTGCTAAAACCCAAACCAAACAAAATCAAACCAAAAAATCATCTAACCAAAAATGCTACCCCCATAATGAAAACCCCCCATTCATCTCCAAGTAGCAATAAATTGCTGCTATGTTAGACTATAAAGGAATTTAAAAGTCTGACTAGATGGAAATAAGAAAGACCTTTGTTCTAATAACTGACCCTGGAACCATATACGCTGTTGTGACTTTTTCCTTTATTAATATAAATTTTAAAGGGCTAGACGTATTATATCAAATAATTCTAGAAAGATCTGATGACACAAAATTTCTAGCAACACTAAAATAAAATAAATGGCTCTAGATTTCTCACATTTCTGTGCCTCTAAACACTAAAAATTTCTTCACTTACATTTATCACAGTAAATGCTGTAGAATTATACTTGCAGTACCAATGTTAGAAAGTCATTCACATCATGATTTGTAACGTATATGATGTCAATGATTTACTTTGTTGTGATATAGTTTATTTTAACTAAGAGGAATTTTCTATAGGGCTGACACAAAGGTGGCCTTTAAACTTCCAGTTTATGGATTTTAATTCTTCCTATATCATTACGGCTACAATGTACTGGATGATACACAAGTGATTTAGAAGAGTTGGTATGCTTCCCTAAACACAAAAGCACTGCATTTTAACACTGGGGAAAATCCAACATTCTATATTTAATTGCAACAAAAGGTACTCTATATCTGTTGCTTATTTTGTTAAATATTCTTAGAATAATACTTAGATCTCGAAGGAATAAGTGTCATTCAATGGACATCACTAAAGTACCGAACCTAAAAGGACTTAAATACTCAACGAAGTAATCTGAGACATGGTCCATTTACACAACTGCAGCCTGTCAAGACAGTTCAGTGAAAGGCAAGAGTGGTTTATTCAACTTCTTGGTATGGTCTAGATTAGGCAAATGGGTCATGAGTATCAGACTGATATTTGAAGTTTGATCTAGGCACAGTTTGGATTATTTCCAGTTTGCTATGCAAGGCAAATCCTAAGTATTTTTTTCTGTCAGACTTTGTTTTATAACCATTGTCTTTGTAATAACTGTCTTCGACATTACTTTTTTCTGAACTGATTTTAACATGTTACTCCACAACTATTTGAGAGCAATCGAACAAAGACATTTTCCCCAGGGAAAGGGAAACAACCATTTTATTACTACTGTGAGTAGAAATAATGATTCCACGACACCAACCAGCAAGCCCAGCATCCCTTTAAACCTACCACAGGGTGAAATTCATTTGAATGAATGTCTTATGGGAAAATTTGGCAGAATCGCTCTGAAGCATTTTTAACATGAGGAATAACACACACTTGTTAATTTCCTAGTAACCAAGGGGCCACATTAAAAAGATTTGTTATAGTTGAGGGATTTTTCAAGGTTATGATATCACCCATCAAACATCAAAACATGAACTGAAAAAAACCCAATAACTTTGGTTTTTACATTCAGTAGTGGGTCCCTGGGAAGTAACTGGATGTCCTTGATACTGTACTATGGTTAGTTTCTGCTGTCAAGGCATTTTGCTGAAGACTGTTTTTACCTTTATGGGCATGCAGTCATAAACAGTGCCAGGGAATAGTGAAACAAGTACATGGACTTATTATTTGGTCTTGTTCATAGTAAGAATTCAGGAAATGTGCAACTTGTGATCAGAATGAATGCCTATTGCTTTTTATGTGTTTAAATAATTGAATGTGGTTGTTTTAAAAATTAGAGTGGAATAAATTTGGAGCAAAACCTTCTCGTGGTTTTTGACTCATGTGTGATTTCACTTGACACTAAATTGTTGGATTTTAAATATAGTAGGCTATGGAATTCTAGTTTATTGTTTTTTTATGGAAGCATATCTCCATTTTAATAAAATTAATGCAATTGAGTCTAGGAATTTTAATACCTTTAAAACCAAAACTGTATTATGGTTCATAATCTAGGGTTTCACATATGAATCTATACTAATCACTTAGTATATACAAATATGCAATGAAAAAACAAGCTCCTAGTGATGGAAATATACTTGGTTTTGATCCATTCCTGGGAGACAACATAAAATATAAAATATATGTCATCAAATTGAATTTTTATATAGCTACATTATTAGAAAAATTACTATTAGGTATTTTTTTTGCCATATGCATCTCATGGTCATAGCCTGATTTTAATAGAGACATGAATGATTTCAGATGGGGTACAAAAGTTCACACTTAATATAATGCTTACAACAACCTTTTTTTGGCTATTAAAAATCTTTCCTGAGCCAGACATCAATAAATTGAACTAAGTATCTTATATTAAACAGGAATGTAAGTGCCTCAAAGCACTGTGCCATTTTATTAACCTCTGTATCCTTTGTGTCTGTCACATAGTAGGATCTCTATAAATGCTTCTAAATGAATGAATGAGTTCACATGCAAGTGTCCTGGAAATTCACAATTTATAACCCTAGTGTACATTATCTCATTAGCTGTACAAAATGCTTTAGCACATTATGCATTTGCTATAAAACCAGAATTTGGAAGTTATTTTATATAATAAATTTGGTCATTTTGGTGGGCTATAATTTTGATAACATATAATTTTACAAAGCATAATGATATGCTATATCCATGCCATATACATCTGGCCAGAGATTTTGATAGCCATGCTGTGTTCCCCACATAAACATCAGGAGATTTTAATTTATGTCAATGACTCATTTCCCCAAAGCTGGGCACTATTTTCCAACAACCAAAATAATTCCTATATAGGGTAGGTGCTTATGAGGTAACACAGTAATGGAAAATACAGTCTTTGGTGGGTTTAGAATTTTTTGACTCATATCCCTGACAATGAGAAATTCTCAATATAAACACAGAGTAAAATTTATTAAAAATCATACGTGTTATAAACAGAAATATTATCTTGCTTGATTTGTTTTTATTTACCAGCATTATAGTAAAAGACTGTAGTATATTTAATCATTTCATTGCTGTTAAATTCCTCATGAGTTTGTTTCTTATAAAATATGGTCATTGTAACTATAACATATCACAAGGAGACTACTAAGGTGAGGACAACAGATTACATAATTTTTAACATGACTGTAATAGCTTTAGAAAGAAAACTAAGATAGTGTCAACTTCAAACTCTGGGTCAACACAAGATCAAATTAACCCCCCTGGCCTCAGTCTCATTACTTTCCAAGAAAGAGAAGTAGAAATGTCTAGTAGTGTCTAATCTATGTATATGCTAAATACTCCCTGCATATAATGTTGTTGTTATGATTGCCACATCATGATGTTAATCATTATTTTTTATTAAAAGTTTTAGGATTTAAAAAGCCTCAGGACTTGTTCTAGTAGAAGGTATAACCTCATCTCTTTTCCTCTGGCCTGATAGATATCGCACCTTCTAGAAAGAAATCCAGTGACTAAGGATGATGACTTTTTATTGTGATCTTTTTTTTTTTTGAGTCATGACACAGCAAAAAAATATATACAGTGAATGGAAAGTATGATATATTCCCCACGATAACGCAGCATTTTTACTTTATACAAGACTTTTTCTTTACAAATTAAAAAAGTTATTTACATTTTCACCCAGCATTTTTCTAAATAAGATTTAACTTATAAGTTCATAGCAAAGAACTGAAAACTACGGTAAGACGTGATTTACTCCAGGTTGCTAAGAATGTAGCTGCTAAGCCTTGAGTAGTAAGAGAAAATTGAGATGGATGGATGCCTACTGAGAATATTCCTTTTTATTAATTTCATCATCTGTTAAGGGTTTTCCTAAAATAGTTTCATCAAATTAAATGTCCAGTGTTTTTCATTAACAGTAAATCTAAGTAAATGATAGCAACCTTCACAAAAATGCCAGGTTTAAGTCAAGAATAAAAGTTCTTTCCATATCTAGTAACTTGGTCTCTTAACCTATTACACTGGTACACAATCAGTACCACTATTCATTTTCCCCCCATCAGCACTTCAGGGTACTCTCAAGAATTGTTGTTTCAGGGGCACCTGGGTGGCTCTGTCACTGGGCATCTGCCTTCGGCTCCGGTCATGATCCCAGGGTCCTGGGATCGAGCCCCACATCAGGCTCCCTGATCAGCAGGAGGACTGCTTCTCCCTCTCCCACTCCCCCTGCTTGTGTTCCCTCTCTCACTGTCCCTCTCTCTGTCAAATAAATAAATAAAATCTTAAAAAAAAAAGAAAGAATTGTTTCAAGGTATTTGAGTAAAAGAAAACTTGAGGCATCTGTGCTTTAACATTTTATTTGGGGAAATTTCATTTTGATACATTTATGTCTTTATAACATAACTATTAAACTTTAATTTCCTGTGGTGGTTCCAGGAAAATTTATATATATATATAATATTATATATATTATTTATTATAAAATATATATTTATATAAAAATAAATTTTAAATTTATTTAAATATATATACATAACCTGCTATAAATTGGTATATGTTGGTAGGTTCTAACAAGTTAAAATCTGCCATGCTATTAAAATTAAAGAGTTAAATTAGTGGGTAGGTAAATAATTACTTCCACATTTTTTTAAAAAACATTTTGTATACCCTCGAAGCAACTTAGAATGAAAGTTGTGGTAGATTTTCCATAATGAGTGATCCAATGGTTCTCAAACATTTTAGCAGCATATTTGTTTTATAAAAAATTAATAAAACCTACAAAGTAGAGGTGAAACAGGACTTTAATAGTATTGTCTTTTATGTCATGCACACATGCATGTTAGAGTAAAGGCCTGGCCAGTTACTAACCACGAGACTGGTAATTCAATTACCAAGACTCGGATGCTTCATTCGTAAAATAATGCAAATAATAGTTTACCTCCTGTAGTAGCTATGAAGATTAAATGAGACAATGCTTGTGTAGCCTTAAGCATAGCTTTCACCATTCAGAAAGTAATAGCAAGAATTACAAGTGAAGTAAGTAAGGAGCGCTGGTGAAGCACAGGTTGGAGTAATTAAAGTCCTGCTCTCTTAACTACACTCTTGTTCCCTTCTGGGCATCATTAATGGTTCAGAAGATGAATTTCAAATACTTTCTCCACCTCATTCTCACATTAAATTGAGGTTTTATCTATAGATCCAGAAAACAGGGGTTCAGATAAATGATAAGCATTTTCCTTAGTAGATGCTAGATTCTTCCTACTCTCTCATTGAGACATCAAATCAGGATCGTTTCCCTTATTGGAGGGGCCCATGCATTAGAGGAGTTTTAGGGTTACAGTACAATTAGGAGCTAAAGTTCAAAGTGACTCTTGTCTCACACATAAAAACTGGTAATAGCAGGCAGTATATTCACTGTAATCCCTAGTAAGTACTACGGGGGGCTGACATCTGCTACTGACTGGATTTGATGGAGTATCAGAAAGTTCAGGATTGCTGCTGTCATTTTCCAAACTTAGGAAGTATCCTAAGTGTCATGACAGCAAGAAAAAAACACTGGTTTGAGATAGATGATTGGCTACAGCAGTCCCTATGCTGTGTTATCTGAAAAGAATCTTCCTTATTATCTTTCTGTTTGGTAGTTTTTAAGACTAACAGCCAGAAAGATTTCCAGGGTTAACGGGCCCACATATTAAAGAACAGGGAAGGTTTTGGGGCACTGTGTGACTCAGTCATTAAGTGTCTGCCTTTGGCTCAGGTCATGATCCCAGGGTCCTGGGATGGAGCCCTGCACTGGGCTTCCTGCTCAGCAGGAAGCCTGCTTCTCCCTCTCCCACTCCCCCTGCTTCTGTTCCCTCTCTTGCTGTCTCTCTCTGTCAAATAAATCAAATCTTAAAAAAAAAAAAAAAAAAAAAAGAGCACAGGGAAGGGTTTATGGGCCAACCTAGGTATTACACCAGGCAAATACAAAATACTCTACCAAGCATAATGGATGATGTTGTAGGTCAACAATGGAGGTTATGGTCTGCTGGAAACTTCTGGATATAGCTTGACTCTCTCACGCATCTATGGCCTACAGCTCATCTTCAGAGGCAACAGGAGCAACTGAATCTTGTTTCTCATCTTTCAAAAAAGCTAATTTGGACTTAATCACCGCCCTTTCAAGAGTGGTATATACTATTGCCATCTCAGGACCCCCAGAAATCTCATTCAATTATGACAGCAGACTCAAAACCCTGGGATATCAATTCCAGATGCTGTTATTTGGATGTGCCTTCTTTTGCTCCAGAGAACTGCAAAAGAATAGCTATCTTTCTCCTAGATTTCAAGAGATAAGTGACAGACAAGAACAGGAAAACAGGATAAGTACTCCCATCTGAGGGAGAAAACAAACCACTGCAGTCACTGGTCCATGAAATTTCAGAAATCCAATGAGACAAATGTTACCAGGCCACCTATTCTAGGAATAGGGAATGTTTTTTTTGACCAGCCCCTGGCTCTACTCCATGGGAATCACTCACCATTCCATTGTTTTCCATGGCTTTCTGCTCCAACTTTGATTTTCTCTTATTTCCACTCTCCTTGGCCACTTCTGAAGGCAGTATTAGAAACCCATCTTTGAGGACTTTTCCTAGTCTAGTTCCTGCTCTAGGGAAAATAGGGGCCCAGAGGTCCTTTCGCCTTTTGAACTATCTCAGTCCCCTTTCATCCGTGCAGACCGTGATTTCATCCATATAATTTTAACAACTTGTGGTTTCCAATGAATTTCATGGTATGCATTTTATTCATCCTAAAGACATACCACGATTTGCTCTACTTTGGTTTGGCATGTCAGGGTGCTATGGAAGACATTTGAGACTCTTAGAAACCCGCTTTTTTTTCCTAGTTGGTAGGGTCTAATACACATTATCTGAATTCTTTCAGATGTCTTAAGAAAGAGTCTCATACCCATACCATTGATTGAACCATTGACGCAGACCTTATTTTGAGAATCTTTTGTCATTCAGATAAACTAGGATAAAAGACAGTTTTCTTTTCCAACCCTTTTATAGGCAGGCTAGACAGCACTATTTCTGAGGTTGGACTATTGACTGGAACAAGGGAGAGGGACTGGACATGAGTTTCTCATGCTCTAGTAGGCCACCTCTGGTCCTGGTCATAGGGCAATGCCACAGTTCTTAAGAGGGAATGGAGAGGAGCAAGGCTTCAGAACTGGTACATGGTCACTTTTATCACATTCCACTGGCCATCTCAGGTTCGAGTGGAAATGGAATCTGCCTCTTTATGGGAGGAGGAAAGAATAGTGGACATTTTTGCAATTTGCCATAAGAATGGTAACATGAACTGCTGGTTAGACTTCATGTGGCATCAGGTAACCTGGAATTGATTGCTACCATTTTGTGTTCTTTGTGAGCATCCTGTGCATACCATGAAAACAAGAAATGACCAGTGGTTGGACAAAGGAAGTCTCTGTTTCTACTATCTGTTAGGATTTCTCTCCATTATGTCATTCAGCCTAAAAACCAGGATAATTTTCTTGTGGCAAGGAACACGGGAATCCTGGGTATTAGGTGTGACAAATGCAAAATATCATGTACAGCATAATAGTTAAAAATAGACTCTTACAATTGACACTAATCACTGCCGGACTCAAAGAGAAGTTTTCAGAGAGGAAAAATAAACAGATCTCAAACAAAAGATTATAATCAGAATGGCTTCAGATTTTGCAATTTCCACAGAGGAAACTAGAAGATAATGGAGCAAAGTCTTCGAAATCTTGAAGGGAAATATTCACAGCCTAGAAATCTATACTCATAAAACTACTAACCAAATGAGAGGGCTGAAATTCTTTAAAGCAGGAACTTTAAAGATTTGCTTCTCACATAAACTTCAGTAGGAAATTATGAAAGGATATGATTCACCAAAGGAAGGAGAAAGGAAAGAGAGAAGAATAGAAAAGAGGGAGGGAGACAAGGGGGTTAACATTATACTTTGGAGGTGAGCATTATACATTCCTTCCCCTGAGAAGAGAAGAAGGACCCCCCGATGATGGAGAAGGGGCAGGCCAGGATCACTGCCGCATACCGGATGTATAAAGGTAAAGTAGTTCAGTTTGGAGCAGGTTAAATAATTTATAGGTAGCGAAAAGGAAGAACTCATTACCTCCCTAAAGAAAGTCAATGGAATTATCACTCTTATGGATGATTAGGTGTATTCTAAAATGACCACAAGACAGTAGTAAACAGGTATGTTCTTAACCCAATGGTTATACTAAGTCTTATCCTAGAGTCTTCCCACTAATCAATATCCACACAAGAGACTTCTGTTGTCCCTAGGATACAATGCAGAAGAGAACACAAATTCGCCAAATAAAATGAATGACTTTACATATTCATATACGCTTGTATATGCTAGAATTTTCCCTGGAAGGATATCAAGAAAAGAGAAGAAAGCTTGCTTCTGGACAGGAAGACTGTGTAGTTGGATATTAGACAGAAACTTAATTATCACTGTTTACTCATTTGTTTCTTTTGAGTTTAGTACCACATGTATATATTTCCCATTAAAAAACCAGAGAACAAATATGTTTTCTAAGACAAAAATTACTGAAGAAATTATATCTTGATATGGAATGGTCTTCAAGGAACATTTTTAAGAGGTAAGAGCAACATGCACAACATTATGTATAGTAAACCACCATTTTGGTAAGAAAAACACACATTCACATGCACACACGCATATATATGCACACACACGTATGCACAGAGATGCCTATACATTCATGTTTCTTATTCCTACAGTGTCTTTGGAAAATTTTTTTTTACAAATTGGTACAATTGGTAACCTCAGGGCGAACAAATGGATGCACATGAACTACAGATGGAAGCAGCACACTTTTCAAAATAAACCCTTTCATATCTTCTGTTTTTATAACATATGTCTAATTAACTCAATAATTAATGAGATACCGAAATAAGTTACTTTCACTAAAATGAGAAAAATATGAAAAATTGTGACTGCCCTAGAAAACAGAGGCTGTCCCCTGAGTCCTGGCTCTGTTCTGCTGTCTGTCCTGCCGCTGCACCTCGGTCCAACGACATGGCTGTTTCATGGAACTGTTTTCTCATCTGAGGTTCAGGAACATTTTACCTAAAACATCTGTAATTTGTGTTTTTTATAATTTATATTAAGACACGACAACGTTGCATAATTTTCTGCTGTGTAACACAACTTTTTGTTTTGTTTTGCTATTATGTAAACCAGACAGTGCCTAGTACAGTGCCTGACATTGAGTGGATACCAAACAGAGGTTTATAGAATGAATGACTGAATGAAAACTGTCCCAATTATTATTAGAACAATATGTCAGGAATCTGACATTTTAGGCAGAATTTAGGGCTGGTTAAGGTATTAATATGCAATTGTGTGCTCACTGGGACTGTAGCATCCATCAAAGTGCTTGCCTTGTTTGAACAGTCTGGAAAGAAGGTTCTCATTCAGACAGACCTGTTATTTGCACGTCTTGTCTCCTCTCCCTCAGTGGCTACAACAATACATGTTTACTCCCAAACTCAGTTGTGATTTAGATGCCAGACATCATAGTCCAATTAGCACCCTTATGTCCAGAGAATGAGGGACAAGTCGACTCATATTGTTACAATTTACAACATGAAATTCTCAGATTCTGTAGAGAAAACCTATACCAATTTGTCAAAAGGAAATCTCACTTGTTCGTTAGAATTGGAAATCTGTTGTTGTTTTTTTTTTTTGTATTTTAAATAGATGTTTGCTTCTGATTCAATATGAAAAAAATATCCACACCAGAATTTGACTGTGTGGAGGTTTGAGTAACATTAAAAAACTATTTTTAACTGATTAATGAATAAAAAAATATGTTGCAAGAAAAATATAAAAAAAAACTAATTAAATGTTCATCTGCTCTGTGACTACTTTTCTGTGGGTGACATTTGTGATGACAATTAATTTTTCATTTCATAGGACACATACTTTTGCAAAAAGTTCTAAAAGTTACATTTGAAAGTTCTGGTTGGAGGGAGAGATAACCTAAAATTGAACAATATCAACTCTATGGTTGAAAACATTTTGTGTATTTGATTTTAAACCATCTCAGGTTTTTGATATATTTTAGTAGAGAAGAAGTCTATATTTTAAACTTCCCAAATCAACATTAATATAAAGGAAATAAAAACTGTGTATGTACATTCATTCATTTGTTCAACAGCTATTCACAGTGAGAACAGGCACCATTTCAGTGTTTGGGATTTAAAAATATGGATTATATATTAATTTTTCTTGAACACTGAAAGCTTCATGTATATATACCTAAATAAATATAAGCAACAATTTAAATTTTTAAAAAATCATGCAGATTAAAACCATATATCCAAGACAGTTCGAGCAAAGGAGTCACTCATGGGAGAAACTCTTGAGTGACTAGTGCATTATTCCCACCTAGATTGATAAAATTCAAATCCCTTTCCTAATCCATCTTTCTTCCAGCAAATCACTCATTAAATTCTCCATTCCGCACATAGTTCTTGAGTCCCGACTGTGCACTAAGAACTATTCCAGGCATTGGAGATATAGCAGTAAAAAAAATAAGACACAAGTACCCATCTTCGTATCATCTAGTCTGCTATGGACCTGCAAAGCACAGAATCAATAAAGGAAGTAAATTAAAAGCGTAGGGTTTCCTGGTTGGATCAGCTTGCACATTGTCAAGCACTAAGGGGAGAATGGATGAATAGTCAATGTGCTTTGCCAATACGGTCCATCTGGAAGCTGGAGGTTGTGACAACACCATTGCCGTTAAACCAAAACTTTTTCCACTTCACACCCTTGGGGCATCACACATTCCCCAAAGTCTAAATGGCTGACTCCTTTGAATCACTAGGTCTGAAGTAGTACTGCTCATCCCCTACCTCGCCCCAACCAGGTCCTTTTTTCATTGTAAGCTCTTGTTTTCCCTCCTAGAACTTTTCATAACCTATAGGTATCTCATGTATCTTGATCCTGGTTAATCTCCATCACCTCCTACCACAGCCCCATCCCCCCAGTACTCTGCCACCAGAAGGTCCCAATCTATCTTGTTCCCTGTTGCCAACTATAGTCTAAAGCACACAAAAGAATCTCAGCAAACAATAAATACAGCAAGCTACAAAACACTTAGGATATGGAGAATAGAGGGTTCTCTGTCTATGGGTAGTGAGCAGAGAACTCAGCTGAACTACGGAAAACATATGAGTCAGGTTAATGTTAGTGCTTTGGAAAGGGAAATCTCTTGCTCTTAATGAAGAAAATATTTTGAACCCAGACACTGTTTCTGCATAATACCTAACCTGTTATATATCCTGTATGTAATTTCTGTGATACTGACTCATTTATCGCTCAATATATATCTCTACAATAATCTTTTCTTTAGCTAACCTGGATGAGTCTCTCTGAGTCAAATAATGTAACCTATCTACTGGAAAAACTTATTTGATTTATGAGTAGCCCCCTTAGAGATTTGTGTCACAATATCTGTGATATAGGATAACTTTTTAAAATCCTCTCCTCAGAGAACTGACATATTTTTCTTAACGGTATTAAACCAGTAAGAAATGAAATCATTCTAGTTATGAGAAAAGATTTACCCTACTTTACTAGTTCAGAATCAATTCAGATTATGTTGATTATCTTTTGTGTGATCTGGAGACATCAGAATATTTCCTGATGGTAATTTATACCACAATCCTAAAACCACAATATCCAAGTTGGGTCCCAGTCATCAGCAACAGGAATCAATTTAATGAAATATGAAAAGCTTTTTGGCTACCCTCAGCTCAATAGAGTTATTCTCATCTGACAGCCAGTTCTAGTTATAAGGCTTAAACTCTAAGGAATTTGGAGGTTTATTATTTTAGAGATTACCTATCCTCTCCATGGCTACACAGCAGCTGAAGATTGCTCTGTTTTAGAGATAACGGGTTCTAATTTTTATATTTAGGTACTAGAAATAGAATATGTTATTTAGTGCTCTACATTCTAATGGAACCTCTTAGTATCGGCCATACCAAGAGCTAAACATTCCACTCATAAAACACTGAAGGTATTTTGGGATTTATATAAACCTTAGGGAAATTTGCCATGAGTATATTCCTTATGGATGTTTGGAGGATTTGTGAGACCTGTGACTTGCATACAATTTCAGGGATTAATTTTTATAAGGAAATTGTGTAGGTAAATAAGGTTGGATTAGTATTTTTAATTTCCAAGACATATAGACCTTTCATAAATAATGGAAAAGAATGGCAGCAATATCTTCTCCCTCTGGCAGGAAAGGAAGCAACATCTCCATCATTTCCGGCATAAGTACACCAAACTACTTGCATTGGTCTCCTCTGCTGTCATTATAAATGGCTCTTACCTACTTTAGGCCAATTTTTTCATTTGGGCTCTAGATCCAATACACTCTTGCCTTTTTAAAAACATCACTTTTGCAATATTCTCCTCTATAAATTTTTTCCTCTCAAAAACTCTATCCTTAGAGAATAACTTATATTTTGTCTTAACAGAATTAAACAAGTAAGACTTGTAATTATTCTAGAGATGTACAATTATCCTGTAAGTATCAGCATATAAATAACGAGCAGTATCTTTCATTCTAAAAAAACCCCAAACCTCTCTTGGACCAGTAGTATCCACATAGTATATGCCAGCAAATGTTGAACAACCAGTTTTCCAGAGGACCATTGGGGAAGAAGCTAGTTGGTGTAGCATTTTCCAAAGTCTATGGTATAAAGACTCTCACCCTGGCTGATTTCAAGTCATCAGTGTAATGTCACTGAACATGGAGCTGAACAGAAATGTACAGTAGCACATCATTATAAGTTATCTTTCTACCATGTAAACACAAGTGTAAATAACCCGAAGGGCATATGATAGAGAATGAATTGTTGTGTCCCTTCTACCCCCAAAAGCATATACTGAAGTCCTAACCCTCAATGCAATGGTATTAGAAGGTGGGCCTTGGACAGGTAATTAGGTTTAGAGGAGATCCTGAGCGTGGACGCCCATGATAGGACTAGTGTCCTTGTAGGAAGAAGAGAGATCAGAGCACTCTCTCTCTCTCTCTGCCAAGTGAGGATACAGTAAGAAGGCAAGCTGGGAAGAGGGTTCTCACCAGGAACCAAATCTGCCAGCACCTTGATTTTGGACTTCTAGCTTGCAGACCTGTGAAAAGTAAAAGTCTATTTTGTGTTTGTTTCACCTCATTATTATTGGAAAAGATCTTTGCACGATTTCCATCTTTTAAACGGTATTAAGACTTATTTTATAGACTAACATATTGTATATCCTGGATAATGTTTCATGTGCACCTGAGAAACATGTATTCTGCTGTTGTCATCTATTTTTTCTTTGAGATATAGTTCACATATAACATTACATTAGTTTCAGGTGTACAACATAATGATTATATATATATATACACACACACACATACATGTGTAATTATATATATATATGTGTGTGTGTGTATGGTATCACAAAGTGATCACTAGAAGTCTAGTCAACACCCATCATATTTTTTGTTATGATAAGAACTTTAAATATTTATTCTCTTAGCAACTTTTAAATATTTGACACAATATTATTAAGTGTTTATTGTTTAAGCCTCCCAGTCTATGGAAACTTGGTACAGCAGTCCAAGCTGATCAAGACAGAAAATAGTAAACTCTTACAAATTATTAGTAAGTGATGAAGTTTGAACTTATTACCTTTGTTTTCTAATTTTTCTTCTTTTTAAATAGTAGCTTCACTGAGATACCTAGTCTACATATTCTCCATAGGTGATCTTACTCAGGTTCACAGCTAAAAAAAATCTGTAGATTTACAATTCTCAAATCTCTACATCTTGCCTTATTTCCAAACTCAAAATCTCCCCACACTCCACAGTCTTGTGCACAGCTACTTTCTTGACTTGTATATTTAATAGGCATCTGAAACAATACATTCAAAAGAAAACCCATCTTTTCCTATACAAAATTCAGCTCCTTTAAAAACCCTATGTCTTCATGTCATTACAATGTTCTGAATTACTCAAACTGAAAATCTAGGCATCTTCCTTCACTTTTCTTTCCCCACTTTCCAGACCCACACAAAGTAGATTCTATGTTCAAAACATTTCCTGGGACACCTGGGTGGCTCAGTGGGTTAAAGCCTCTGCCTTCGGCTCAAGTCATGATCTCAGGGTCCTGGGATCGAGCCCCACATGGAGCTCTCTGCTCAGCAGGGAGAGTGCTTCCTCCTTTCTCTCTGCCTGCCTCTCTGCCTACTTGTGATTTCTCTCTCTGTCAAATAAAATCTTAAAACAACAACAACAACATCAAAACATTTCCTAAATCTGTTTACTTCTCCCCATATTACCACCTTTATCTGATTTCTTGCTTGGGACCTTTTTTTTTTTTAAAGATTTTATTTATTTATTTGTCAGAGAGAGAAAGCACAAGCAGGCAGAGTGGCAGGCAGAGGCAGAGAAAGAAGCAGGCTCCCTGCTGAGCAAGGAGCCCAATGCAGGACTCGATCCCAGGACCCTGGGATCATGACCCAAGCCGAAGGCAGCTGCTTAACCAACTGAGCCAGCCAGGAATCTCTCTTGCTTGGGACTTAATGCATCCCTCTTTTCCCTCCGCCTCACATCATGTCCTTCTGAAATCTATTTTTCAAACCTTAACAAACATAACATTTAATGTTTATTAAGTACTTATTAAGTACCAGACACTATTCCAAAGTACTTTAAATTTCAAATATATTGGATCTCACAGTAAACTTACAACTTAGGGCATGTATTATTATTATCCTCAACTAGCTAAGGAAACTTAAGACCTCAGTGTCTGAAATATATTGCCCCCTGTCACATAGCTGATCGAGGCCAGGATTCTACAGAAAGATACCTGGCACCTGAGCATGAGCTCAGAACCAATCCTCAGAATCCGTCCTCACAGAAATTAGACCATCAGTCTTCTAACATCAGCCCTTTATCCTCCACCCCCAAACAAGCCCCCAGTTTTTTTTCTTTTAAACTCAAATTTGCTTTCAGTATTCTAAAAATGATTCCATATTCTCAAAATGATCTGCCTACTGCTTATCTCTCTGCATTATTTTCCTAAGGCTGCCATAACAAATTACCCCAAACTGGGCATCTTAGAACGAGAGAAATCTACTCTTTAGCAGTTGTGGAGGCCAGAAGTTCGAAATCGGGGTGCGGGCAGGCCCGCACTCCCTCTGGAGGCTCTAGGGGAAAATCTGTCTTTGCTTCTTCCAGCTCCTATGGCTCTGGGCATCCTCTGGTTTCCTGGGCTTGTGGACAGATCACTCTGTTCTCCTCTTCTGTCTTCATATTGCCTTCTCCTCTAAGGACTTTTGTCATTGGGTTTAGAGTCCATCTAGCTCATCAGGATGATCTCTTTCTAAGATTCATTCTTTGTATCTGCCAAGACCCTTTTACAGGGCTTTGGACATGGACATATCCTTCTGGAGGCCACTATTCAACTCTCCACATTCTCCACAATGATAACAGACATCTAAACTTCTCCACTGTTAGGCCCCAGGCACTTTGGCTTTCTTTCCATTCTTAGGAAATAAGAAGCTCGATCTACATCATGACCTCTGTCCTAGTCCTACCCTGTGCTTAGGATGAATGTTTCACATAAATTTGAATGCTGGCTGTCTCTCATCATTGAGGCCCAGACACAGTATCGCTCCTTCAGGGGGGCTTCTCTTCCCACCCAACAGGAAGTAATCACTATCACACCCTCATATCCCTTTGTTTAAATTCTCTATAAATTACTCACTTTCATCTGAAATACTTGGCTTTGTTTATGTATTCATTCACTTATTTAAAAAAATACTGTCCCTCACTCGCAAGAACAAAAGTTTAATAAAAATTGTGACTTTGTTTGTCAGGGTCAAGTTGTGATCCCAGGGCATTCAAATGATAATTTTTGAATGAATTTGGAAATAAGTTACTAAATTAATGAATTTTTTATTTTATGTATAAGAGCAGAATTGTGCTCTTGCCATCACGAGTAGAGTAACAGCATACTTAATATCCAGATAGTTCATTAACACGGGATGGAAATCTAGTGAAATCACTTTCTGCATCTCTGAGAAATGGTTTCAAAAATGCTTTACCTTTGCAACAGCACAGGTTACTGAGGGAATGATTACCTCTCTGCAGCAAGGTATGTCCTGATGGAGAAAGGAATGCAAAGCAGAGTTTTAAAGATTTTTCTTTCCTTCTCTATTGTTTACCTTTTCCAGATGCACAAGGGAAAGTTAGACAGAGTAAAATGGGATTTAATCATGAGGGCAGAGAAGATGAAATCTTCATGATCAAGCTAAGACATCATATATATATTTTATATATGTGTTAAGTTTTTTTTTTAAAGTAAAGTTTCCGGAACTGTGTTGAGCCTAGAGCCCTCTCCCAAGTCCCTCTCTTCCATATACAATTCCAGACCTGAGACAGCTTCATGAAACCCCTTAGTCAACCAAAGGTAGATAGATCCCTTCCTCAGGGTGCCTAGTACAGTGCCTTGCACAGAGTAAATGGTCCCTAAACAATGTGTTCTCTCCAAACAGCTTACAAAGAAGATAACTCATAGGCACGTGTCTTAATCTAAATAAATCAACCATTTTCTGAGAATCTATATCCTTACCCATCCCTAAGAGTTCTGAACAAGGGATGGATGGGGTAAGTTTAGGGATGGGATTGGGAGGATAGGCAGCAGCTGATAATTATAACCATTAAGAATATTCTAAAAGCCTTAAATTTATATTTGATAAAATACGGTTGATCATTTTGTTGAGGAGATAGGAAAAAACCTCCTGTTAATTGCAGCTTTACATCTGTGAGTCCATGACTGTGGATACATACATATATCTCATGAAGATTTTTGTGGAAACACTAAGAAATGAAGAAGGACTAATAAGACTGATATAGGATAGACTCATCAACAAAACTATTCTTGGCAAATAGAGGGAAGTCTCCAAAGAGGAATTAAGCAGAATGGAAGGATCACTACAGAGTTCTGGGAAATAATAGTGACAACATCAAGAAAATTTTAACCTATTAGGATTATCTAAAGATTTTTGACTCATTTTGGAACTGTGTATGCATTCAGAAAACTAAAGAAAAAGAGTTTGACCATTCTACGAAAAACCATGTTGAAAGAAAAAAACAAAACTGAGAATGTCAGATGTTTGATGAGTATCAGTAAATCAGGTAATAAAATATTAACATTACTATTCAAGGGTAAGTAAGTACTAAGTAGCAAGCAGGGCCCCCAGAATCACACTGGAAATAAAACAGCAAGAGTGGGCACTTCTGAGAGAATACTGATATCTGACTTCACATAAGCACAGGGTGCTTGCTCACTGCTGCTGAGGCACTCCCAGATGGGAGGTCCAAGTCTTTGAAACACAGATATGTACTAAGTGCATCAGTTAGAGCAATAAAAAGATTTTAACACCAAAGTAGCCTACTTCACACCACATTCTGACATCCTTGGTCTCAGAAAAGAATCAACACTTAGGAACTATCATCTTAGAAAACTGTGAGAAGCCTTTTAAGCATAAGGAGCTAGAAAGAGATCAGTCCATGACCAACTTGTAAGCAAGTCCTAACATATGGTAAGAAAAGCCAGAATATGGCAAATATTGAAAATTCTTATTTTCTAGGCAAACTCCATTAATATATTATGAATATTATAGGTTTTGATTCAGTAAGTCATGATTTGTTACTAATAATTATTGAAAAGTATTTTTTGGACAGTAACTAATTTTCAGCCTAATGCTTTTTTCATCCAAAACAAATCGAATAAAAGTGTTATAAAAGTAGTATTTCAACATTATGCTTTTAGGCAAAAACAAGATGTGCCAATTACTTTACACTGCTTTTCTAATTAGAAAATATTATAAGGAACAAAACTTAAGCTGTGCACCATATTTGGTTGGACTCAAGATGGCTTGCTTCGTACATTTACACCAAGTAAGAGAGAGTAATTAAGAGGTAGCGACTTCTATTACTTCCATGTGTTTTGAAGTGCTCTTTTGCTTTTATTTTGGATTTTTTTTGCCATAGAAGATTTATGGTTCTATTTTAAATGTAGCTTAAAAGTAGGTATTTTAAACGTAGTTTGAAAGTAGGTAAACAGGAGCCTCAACTGGTTAAAAAGAATGCACAGAAAAAAAACTACATCTTTCAAAGAATGACCCTGTACTTTTCCTTCATCACCTAGAATCATGCCTTATCTTTCTCCTGTAGTGAGTTCATGTAATATCACATTTTCTAGTTTCCAGAGTTGTTACTTGGACATTTTGAGGACTCACTGATGCAAGGGACTGCCCCTTCCCAGGTTAGTCAAATGCTAGGGATAATAAAGGATTCACAAACCCAGAACACATACCCCCAACCACTTCCTGTATGGGGCTCTTACATTGAGGACTATTATCCCTCTTGCACTAATCACCCCAGGGGCAGGTACCAGATAATGAGAAATACCTTCTATGCCCAGAGCCTGCCAAAATTATTCAAAGTAGCTAATACTAAATCTACTTACACTGCTATTTGAGATATAAATAGATAGAGACATAGATATATAAAATACTTAGTGCCAGGAACAGTCCCCAGCATAATTTCTTATCATAGGGTTTAAGTGCTGTTTCTAACGGGACATTTGATTTCAACTATTATCCCAGAAGGAAAAAAAAAAGGAAAGAAAGAAAAACATTTATGTTATGGTAAACACTTGAACATTTTAGCTTAAGTCCTGGAGCGAGAACTTATTTCCTCACTTTCATCTAAATAGGCTCTCTAATTACATGTGAAGTTTCAGCAGTGTGGCCACCAGAGTCCTAGAGAAGCCTGTGACCTCTCTGAGAAGATCTGTCAATTCAGAGCACTTAGAGAGGCGGTCAGCATTACCTGAGGGCAGACTGACTTGGAATAATGCAGAACCAAACCAGGGCATCATTTCTAAGGGCTTAAATGAAAAATAGCTAAAATATAGAATTCCAATAATTTTAGTTCTAATCAACAGTTACTGGATGAAATAGTTATATAAGTTTAAATTCTGAACTATGTGAGAAAAAGAAAAATAGGAGAAAGTAAATTTAGAGTCTCTTTGCTCTTTTAAAATTTGAACGAATAGATTTTCAGTAAGGAGGAATTCCCTCTTCAATTCATTGAATGCTTTTGAAATATTTATGAAGATAAAAACAACAACAAAAATGATTCCATACAAAGACGTTAGTAACAGGCCTTGTCATTTTCACTTTATAATCATATAATGACTGCAAGTCATTCAGTTTCTCAACTTTTAGAAAACTGCCATATCCACAGAAGGGCTAGAAGTAGAAAGTGTCTCCAAATGGTATAGATGTGATAGTCAAAATGTCCTGAACACATGTAAATTTTAGCAATCACATTAAGGGTATAGTATGTCATAATTTGAGGCATCCCAACAATGGAGTGGTCACATTTTATTGTAATAGAAAGAATGTGGTCTTTGGGGGTAGATTTACCTTTGTTCAAATCTAGGTTCTGCCACTCAGATTAAGGCTCAGGCAAAAATTTCTTCAATTAACATCACTCTTGTAATAATAATTTGTGGAGTAGCACAATAAAAATAGTAAAATAACAATATTTATTCAGCATTTACTATGTTTCAAGCAATATTTAAGTTCTTTTTCTGTATTCATTTAACTTAAAAAAAATCCAATGACAGAAGTACTATTACTGTCTTCATTTTACAAAAGAGAAAAGCTAAGACAAAAACAACAAAAAAGGAAAGATACTCAATACAATTTGAAATAAAAGAGAAGCCATTACACCCCACACCATAGAAATACAAAGGATCATAAAAGACCACTATGAACAATTATACACCAACAAATTGGACAGCTTATAAAATGGATAAATTCCTAGAAACATACAATCTACTAAAATTGGATCACAAAGAAATGTGAACTCTAAACAGACCCATTACCAGTAAGGAGATCAAATCAGTTATTAAAAACCTCCCTGGGCGCCTGGGTGGCTCAGTGGGTTAAAGCCTCTGCTTTCGGCCCAGGTCATGATCTCAGGGTCCTGGGATCGAGGCCCGCATCGGGCTCTCTGCTTGGCAGGGAGCCTGCTTCCCCCTCTCTCTCTCTGCCTGCCTCTCTGCCTCCTTGTGATCTCTCTCCCGCTGTGAAATAAANTTCCCTCCCCCCGTGAAAAAAAAAAAAAAAAACTTTAAAAAAAAAAAAAAAAAAAAAAAAACCTCCCAAAGGGGGCACCTGGGCAACTCAGTTAAGCGTCGGACTCTTGATTTCAGCTCAGATCATGATCTCAGGATTGTGAGATCAAGGCCCACACTGGGCAAGAAGCCTGCTTAATATTCTCTCTCCTTTTCTCTCTTCCCCTTGCCCCCTCCTCCAATTAAACAAACAAACAAACACAACACCTCCCAACAAAGGAAAGTCCAGGATGAGATGGCTTCACTGGTGAATTCTACCAAACATTTAAAAAAGAGTTAATACCACAACATGTGTCCTCCTTAATACCCATAACCTGGCTGATGAGCACTGGGTGTGATGTGCAGCTAATAAATCATTGAATACTACATCAAACACTAATGATGGGGCGCCTGCGTGGCTCAGTGGGTTAAGGCCTCTGCCTTCAGTTCAGGTCATGATCTCAGGGTCCCGGGATTGAGGCCCACATCGGGCTCTCTGCTCAGTGGGGAGCCTGCTTCCTCCTCTCTCTCTGCCTGCCTCTCAGCCTACTTGTGAAATAAATAAATAAAATCTTAAAAAAAAACCCTAATGATGTACTTACTATATGTTGGCTAACCTAACATAATAAAAAATTGAAAAAAAACATTAATCCCTAAATTAAAAAAAATGAAGAGTTAATACCAATCCTTCTCAAACTCTTCCAAGAAATATAAAAAGGACTCCTCTTATGAGGCCAGCAGTACTCTCATAACCAAAATAAGAATGCTATAAACCAAAAAAAATTACAGGCTAATATCTCTGAACACAGATGCAAAATTCTCCACAAAATATTAACAGACTGAATTCAATAATATGTTAAAAGGGTCATACACCATGATCAAGTGGATTTTATTGCAGACACAAGGATGGTTCAATATGCAAAAATCAATCAATATGATACACCAAATTAACAAAATGAAGGATAAAAGTCATATGATCCTTTCACTAGACACAGAAAAAAGCATTAAACAAATTTCAACATCCATTCATGATGAAAAATCTCAACCAAAGGTGTATAGAAGGAACATACCTCAATATAATAAAGGCCACAGCTGACATCACACTCAGTGGTGAAAAGCTGAAAGCTCTGCCTCTAAAATCAGGAGCAAGACAAGGATGCCAACTCTTGCCAGTTTTATTCAACATAGTACTAGAAGTCATAGAACAAGTAGGTAAGGAAAATAAAGAGAAGACACCTAAATCAGAAAGAAAGAAGCAATGTAGTCTCTGTTTACAGAGCAGATGACATGATACATATTTATATCTATATCTCTATCTCTCTTTCTCTATATATATACTCAAAGTCTCCACCAAATAAAACCTATTAGAACAAATAATAAATCCAAGTAAAATTGTGGGTTACTAAATCAATGATAAAAAACCAGTTGCATTTCTACACATTAATAATGAACTCTCAGAAAGAGAAATTAGGAAAACAATCCCTCTTACAATTGCACCAAAAAGAATAAAATGCCTAGAAATAAATTTAATCAAGGATGTGAAAAGTTTGCACACCAAAACTATGAGACTGGTGACAGAAATCAAAGAAGGCACAAATAACCGAACAGATACTCTGTGCTCATGGAGTGATAGAAGACCATTAAAATGTCCACATTGCTCAAAGCAATCTGCAGAGTCAGTGCAATCCCTATCAAAATACCAATGTCATATTTCACAGAAATAAAACAGACAATCTTAAAATTTGTATTATTTTAACCACAAAAGACCAAAAGATGGATAGACAAAGCTATCCTGAGAAAGAACAAAGCTTGAGGCATCACACTTCCTGATTTCAAACAATATTACAAATCTATAGTAATCGTAACAGTATGGCATTTGCATAAAAACAGGCATATACATCAGTGGAAAAGAACAAAGAACCCAGAAGCAAAACCATGCATATATGGTCAATTTGTTCATGGGAAAAGATACTCTCTTCAGTAAATGGTGTTGGAAAAACTGAATAGCCTCAGGCAAAAGAATGATACTGGACCCTTTTCTTTCACCATATACAAGAATTAACCCAAAATGGATTAAAGATTTGAATGTAAGGCCTGAAACCCTAAACATCCTAGAAGATAACATAGGGGGTAAGTTCCTTGACATTGGTCTTGGCAATAATTTTTTGGATTTGAGACCAAAAGCACAGGGAACAAAAGCAAAAATCAACAAGTGGGACTACGTTAAACTAGAGACCTTCTGCACAGCAAAGGAAATCATCAGCAAAATGTAAAGCAACCTATGGAATAAGAAAATTTTTGCAAACCATGTATCTGATAGGGGGTTAATATTCAAAATATATAAAGAACTCATACAACTCAATAGCAAAAAAACCAACAATCCAATTAAAATATGGGCAGAGGGGGTGCCTGGGTGACTCAGTCGGTTGAGTATCTGACTCTTGGTTTTAGCTCTTTTGGTAATCTCAGGGTCATGAGTTCAAGCCCCACTTTGGACTATGTGCTCAGTGGGGAGTCTGCTGGAGATTCTCTCTCCCTCTCCCTCTGCTGCTCCTGCTTGTGCTCTCTCTCTCAAATAAAGAAATAAGTCTTTTTAAAAAATTGGCAGAGAAACTGGATACATATTTTTCTAAAGAAGACATACCAATGGCCAACAGGTACATAAAAAAATGCTCAGTATCATGTCATCAAGGAAACACAACAAAAACACAATGTCACGTCACAACTCTTAGTATGGCTATCATCAAAAACCCTAAGAAATAACAGCCATAGGCAAAGATGTGGAGGAAAAGAAACTCTTATGCACTGTTTATGGGCATGTAAATGGGTACAACTATTGGAGAAAAACGGTAGAGATTCCTCATAGAACTAACGTATGATTCAGTAATTCCATTTCTGGGTATTTACACCCCCCCCTCTCCCGCCAACCCCCAAATCACTACCATGAAAAGAGACCTGCATCCCATGTTCCCTGCAGCATTATTCACAATAGCCAAGACTCGAAAACAACCTAAGTGTCCACAGATAAATGACTGGAAAAAGAAAACATGATACACACACATACACATGCATGCACACAAGCACTGGACTATTATTTGGCCATAAAAGGAAGGAAATCCTGCCATTTATAACAACAAGCATGGATTTTGAGAGCATTATGTTAAATGAAATGTCAGAGAAAGACACTGTATAATCTCACTTATATGTGGAATCTAAAAACAAAAATAAAAACTCATAGGTATAGGAAAAAAAAACCCAAAAAGCAAAACAACAACAAAAAAAACCCCTCATAAGTTCAGAGAACAGACTGGTGATTGCCAGAGGTTGAGGGGGATGGTGGAGAGGTGGGTGACGATGGTCAAAAGATACAAATTTCCAGTTATAAGAAAAATAAGTCCTGCAAATGTAATGCACAGCATTGTGACTATAGTTAACAAAACCACACTATATATTTGAAAGTTGTTAGGAGAGCAGATCTTACAACAAGAAAAATAAAAGTTTAACTGTTAGATGATGGATATTAAACTTACTGGGGTAATCATTTCAAAATATACACATATATCAAATCATTGTGTTGTATACCTAAATCTAATGCAGGGTTATATGTCAATTTTATCTCAGTAAAACTGGTTGGGGGTGAAGTTAAGGCATCTATTTCTGAAAATTGATGTGGATCCCATGTTGTATATTTTAATGTCATGAATGTATTTTTAAATTATAAAATATAAATGTGTAAAGGGAGGTAATATGTATTTGATGATATAACAAATTTGTATGAGGAGGCATTTATTAAAGTATAAGGATGACTTTATTATTGTTAAGAAATGGATTGTTCCCTAAATTCATGATATTTTCCTTTCTTCTTTCCTTACATATCTACTTACTTCCTCCCTTTGTCTTCCTATCCCTGCCTACATCTTCCCCTTCGTCTCTTTGTCCTTCTTTCCCTCTTTTCCTCCCTCCCTTCTTCTATTCCTTCTTTGGTCACAAAGTCTTGCCATTAAATATTTCTTTGGTGCTACATACTGCTCTTGAGTATAAGGATCCTGTGGGGAACAAAACAGGCAGTTTCTATCTACAATCTTATAGGTAGGGAATGGATAGAAGCGTTAGAAAGTAATTAAAATACAGTTGGCTAATTTTTAAAATAGAGGAAAGTGTTTAGGAAATTTTAACAGAGAACCTGACCTAGACTACGGCTGAGAAAAACTTTCAACAGGTCAAAATCATTTAACACATGGAGATATCATCATATACAGGTAAATTAATTTTATTGGTTCTGAGATTAAATTTAGAATTTTCATATTTTCGTATATTAAATAGTCATTTCTGTAGATCATTAGGTTTATCTAAGGTTATTTTAAGGACATATTCAAATTCTTAAATTTATAATACACTTAAGGCTTTTAAAATAAACAACACTGCACTTTACAGAGAGTATGATTATCTTATAGCCATTTTCTCTTCTGGAAATACACTCAAAATGTCAATGAAGATATAATACACCACTTACACAATTCAGCTTTTACAAAGGAATCTTTCTAGAAATGGGCCCTGTTGCATAATTCAAAAATACTTTAGAAGTTGGATTGGAACATCAAAATCATCATGCATAAAATAATCCTCATTATGTTGTTTAGTGAGTCACAGATAATATCATGATTGGAAAAACTGAAGGACAAGTGATTTTTTCTCAGCATGGCAAATCAGTCATATTTTTACCATATATTAGCCTATCATTTCAATGTAATCATCTCATGGGGCATTTGAATTGGTTGGTCCAGTTGAAATGCAATCGTTTGAAATGAATTTTGAAATGAATATATTTGAAGATATTATATTTCATATTTTGAGGAATTTAGAAATGAAAGAAAACTTGAGTTTAGTCACTCGAATTCAAGGTGTGACTTGAACCCACTGGATAAACTAAGATACATTACTGGCTTCTGACCACAAATTTTGGTAATTTTTTTTCTTTTTTATAATTTTTAAAATTTTTCGGGTTTTTGCTTTGTGGCCTGATTGTTAATGGAAGTTCAAGCATTGAACTTTGCTGTTTGAACTGGGAAAGAAAAGTAGAGTCAAAGGTAAAAACGGTGGTTGTTTAATGACAGCATACCCTGCAGTATTTTCTCCCCACATTAATGCAAAGAGCCTGGAAATGAATTTTTATAGCTTAGTGCCAGAGCAAATAGTTGTAGCTAGGTCCGTTAGTTTTCTACTGCTGTGTAACAAATGACTACAAACTTACCGGATAAAATCAATGCAGACTTATCTCCCAGGCTTTCTAGGTCCACTACTCAGGACCTCATCAGGCTCAAATCAAATTGTCAGCCAAGGATGTGATCTCATCAAAAGCTCTATGTTATCTCCAAGCCTGCTTGCCGTTAACAGAATTCAGTTTCCTGAAGCTTTCGGATCTCAGCATCTAGGGGCTACCCACTGTTCCTGGTCTTGTGGCATTCTCTGCGCTTGGCAGTTTACTTTTTCAAGACCAACAGGTAAAAGGCTCTGCTGTTTTGAATCTCTTCTGTCTATGATCTCTAGATCGTCTTTTAGTGGACTCTCTGATTAGGTGAGGACCACCAGGATAATTTTTTCATTAACTTAAGTCTGATTAAGGACTTTAATTACATTTGCAAAAGCCCTTCAAATTCACCATATAAATTAATGATAGGAGTGATATAATTTCTTTTTTTTTTGAAAGTTGAGGAGTTTATTAGGGAAATATGAGAGGCACAGGTACCCCAAGTGACAGAAAGAAAATTCTGAAAATGTCCCTTTGAGCCAAGTGGGGGCATGGCCTTGACCTCCCCAAAAGGACAAGAAACTGGTGGGTTAGCAGCAACGTTCTCTGGTGGCCACCTTGCCAGGGCATAAGTGTCTCAGCCAGGACTGCCTCCCACCCCCCACCAAAGGTGGAAAGGAGACAAAGATTTTTTCTAGAATCAATGCAGAGGCACTGAGAGCTGTAAGGAAAGTCAGAGAGAGAGAGATGGGGAGGACCTTAACAAAGAGTCCCAGGCATTTGGTTCTGAGCGCCTCAAATACATTGACGAACAGTTCTACAAAATGTTACTTAAAAGATAAAATGCCTAATGTTGGTTCTAAGAGCTCCCTGGACGTCTTCCCACATGCCACATCACACACCAATGTACATGGCAGAGCTCAAAGGCCACGCTTTTGAAAACAAAAACAAAAAACAAGAATAAGCCTGTTGCTCTTTAAGGAGAGAGGAAGGAGCTGAGGCTGCTGGGGCCTTTCCCACGCCGGCCTGTGTTCCATAAAGCAACTTCCCAGCAGCGGCATGGCATAGCTCTAGGTGAGGGTCTCACCTTTTGTCACCCGTGCTTCAGTGTACTCTAGTCTCCCTTCGAGGGCTGTCAATTTCTCGTTTAGTGTTGCAAGTCTTGAATGACAAGACATACCAAACGAATTGAGAAAGTCCGCGATTTTCTTGATGCTGCTGGTGATGACTTCGATGTATTCTCGGTTCGCCCAGTCCTGTTGAATCTCCCGCTGCACCGGATCCTCTTGTCCTGCCGTGGCTGCCACCAGGAGTGATAACTTTCATATTCACCAGGCCCACCCACACTTAAGAGGAGTGGATTATGCAGGGGATATATACCAGGTGACCAGAATTAGAAGGCCAGTAGAGCATTCTGCCTACACAAGAGGTTTCCCCAAGATTACTGCAATCTGGATCATTTTCAATTTATAACATAAAGAGGGAATATCATCAGGAGAGTAGTTGAAATCAATCACACAACAAATGGTTTGTCTTAAAAAAAATAATACAAAAGAAGTTTAAAATGTTCAGTAAACTTGATAAATGCAAAAATGGAAATTAATCCATTTTTATTTAATTTGAAAAAAATGTTTCAAAATACATTGCAACATTATGCATTTTACATTTTTTGGTAAAAAAATTAAAGTACAGACAATATTTTTAGGACAAAGTATTTCTGTGTTGTATCATGTCTATTGTGAACTGGCAACATTATTGGTGACTGAATTTTTAAACTGGGAACAACAGGAAGACTCTTCCTATATTTTTCTTTCTTTGTGCATATCAGGAAAACTGTTTCACATGAGTATACTTTCAGAATAAGGAAGAAGATAGCAAACTGACATTTATGAATATCTTTGAATTAAGGCTGTTCCCAGGGTCATTAACTGTTTCATTTTAGGCTGGTTACCTCCCATTTATTGGAAACCAGTGGATTTATTCTGCATACTTAATTTGAAATATACTGACTTATTTCCATTTAATTTGAGTATCTTTTTAAAACCGTAAGATTCACATTTAAACTACCTTAATAATTTGAGTCAGTGAAGAATATGATTTTATAAAATAAACATTAGATAATAATGAAATTCACAAAAGTTGAAATTATAAAAAAGATACAAAATGTTGATCAATAATAATAATAAAGCCAATGGCATATATACAAACTTGAGAATTAGAAATGTTTCCAGGCACCCACTTATTCCTTAAAGACCTGACAACAAGTATAAAAATAAATTTAGTCTTAACTATATTTAATAGTAATTTTATGAAAAACTACTTCTAGTATCTGGTCTATTTATTTCCTTTTATGTTAACTTGTCTATGACTCCTAACTTCCCTTTGAAGTCAAATGCAGAAAAGAGTTCGGAAAGTCTGGTTGTAAGAAATTCTTTTTGTGCTGTACCAGAACAACAAGTACTACTTTGGAGAGAACTCCACAGGCCTATAACCACTTTGTGGTAGCATTTATTGAAATGCATATGATTTTATTGAAGGCCATGATACTGTCTGAGTACAGACATTGGAGTCAGACAGAACTTAAAGGCCATCACTTGGACTCAGGCACTTCCAGCCAGTGACCTTACCCTGTTATTCCATCTCTCTGAGGGCCAATTTCTTCATCTTTGAAGTCAGATAATATAGAAATATCTTATATTTTTTGATAATCAAATGTGAATGTCTCTAATTTTACTCTTGCTTTATGAAGCACTGGAAGAGAATAAATACAACCACAGTTTAAGCAAAACAACACAAGAGCTCCTGTTCTTGCATAACATAATGCTGGTTAAACAAATGAGAGATCTGTGTTTGTTAGACTATCTGTGTATCAGTCCTAAACTGGTAATATTCTACATTGTTTCTATGATTTGGGAAACTGGGCATCATTTCGATGCTTCCTGTTAAGAGCTGGAAGGAAAATTACATTATGTCAACATGACCCACTCCCAATTTGTGATCATTTTATTTTGCTAGTATTTATGTTTTCCTCTTAAGCTTGAGGAAAAAAATAGTGCATGTAATTGAGGATTTGAGACAATTTAGAAATCATTACTTCAAATTAAAACAAAACAAAACAAAACAGTCCCTCCATCTAGGACAGAGATCATCTAGGTTTTGCCAGATTTTTAACTCCAGGGGATATTGTTGACATTCTCAGTCTGCCACGGTTCATCAGAACATGGTATGTCTTTAGCAAAGACAGATGTCTGCCTGACCTTCTGCACTAAGGGCTGATCCCCAATTTACGTACCTTTTGCCAACCACTTGATGTTCACATAGAAGTCAATGATCGCTATCAATTCTGTGCCAAAATTTACTTTATGCTAACCCATTCATAACTAGGGCTACTGTAACCAATATGGTGGGTTCTGGTCACCATCCTAGTTAACTGTTCTTTATCTACTCAGTGAAACTTCCTTTCTTCCTTCCTTCCTTCCTTCCTTCCTTCCTTCGAACGAACTATTCCTTTGGGTCTTGAGACTGCCTATGTCACACACAAAAAAACAAATATATTAACAAGATAATGCCAAGAGAATAAGCTGATAGACTCATTGCATCAGTCAATATGTTTTCACTTAAAGTCTACTCTTTTACAGAAGTTCCGAAGGAAAATAGGAAACAAACAGTTCTTGTCTTTGAGAAACAGAATTTTGCTCAGAAATTTAAACTGTAGCATCTACAGAAAATACTGATTTGAAAATCTCTAGCCACCATCCAAATTATCCTATTTCTTTTTTAAACTGCATTCCTGTTCCTTCATTCTTCAGGCTTTATTCTCAGCTCTTTCCAGTTACATGACCTTAGTCAATACATTAACCCATTTAAGCTTCATTTTCCTCTTTTGTAAAAGAAATAATAATAATAGTACTTAATTCAAGACTTTTTCTGAGGAAAAATAACATGATGATTGGTAAACAATATTATCCAGTAGTGAGAAAGAGCTAAATAAGCACTAGGAACCAATAATTATAGCTGTCTGAATAATAATAGCAATGATAAGTTTAAAATAATAGTGTTCTGTTAGTTTTTCATGATTGGATTTCATTGTAATGCTGATATTTCAGAACAAAGATCACATGGATTTATAGTCCAAGAATAACAGAATCTTAGGGTTTGAACGTGGAGCTCAAGTACCACTCATTTTGCCCATAAAGATACTGAAGTCTGGAAAGTCTATGCAACTTAGTGACTAAGAACCTAGCTCTTCTTCTGCATCACTTTGTATTATAGTAATAACTAACACTTGCTGAACATTTACTAGACTTAAGTGATACATTAAAGGCAGCAAAATTATTTCATTTAATTTTTACAGCAATCCGATGACATGTGAATGCAATTGCTTTATTTATTTATTTTTTTAAAGATTTTATTTATTCATCAGAGAGAGAGAGCACAAGCAGGGGGAGCTGCAGGCCAAGGGAGAAGCAGGCTCCCTGCTCAGCAAGGAGCCTGATGTGGGACTTGATCCAAAGACCCTGGGATCATGACCTGAGCCAAAGGCAGATGCCTAACCAACTGAGCCACCCAGGTGTCCTTATGCAGCTGCTTCTATCCATAGGTCTACGTATATGGAAACTGAGATTACTCTGCTCTACATAGGAGAGCTTTGGTATGAACATAAGTAATCTAACTCCAGAACCCAAATGTAGAACCACTGAGTTTATATGTATGTGTGTATGAATTAAACACATATGTGGTAATTTTTATAGGATTTTTAAAAAAGATTTTATTTATTCATTTGACACAGAGAGAGAGATTACAAGTAGGCAGAGAGGCAGGCAGAGAGAGAGGAGAGAGGAGGAAGCAGGCTCCCTGCTGAGCAGAGAGCCCAATGTGGGCCTCGATCCCAGGACCCTGGGATCATGACCTGAGCCAAAGGCAGCGGCTTTAACCCACTTGAGCCACCCAGGCGCCCTTATACGATGTTTTTAAAAGAATTATTTATTTGAGAGAGAGAGAGGAAGAGAGAGAGAGAATCTTAAGTAGACTCTGCATTGAGTGCAGAGGCTGATGCTGGGCTTGATCTCATGACCCTGAGATCATGACCTGAGCTGAAATCAATAGTTGGCTACCAACCAACTGTGCCACTTAGGTGCCCCGATTTTCATAAGATTTTATTATCTTTATTTTACCCCTCTTCCTTAGCCTTAAATAGTATATATTTTAAGTTTAAAAATCTTTCATAATGTCCATTTACAATGGTGGTTCAGAATACAGGAAATTAGGTGACTTAGGGGAAGGAATTCAGAAATACTCAGTGTTCAAATGACCTTAAAGTTAACATCTTTAAACAAGAAGAAAGATCAAACTGACCTGAATGATCTGGGATAGTATTCAATACAAAGAAGTTCATGTTCTTCAATTAAGATCAAGAAAAAACAAAACAAAACAAAACAAAAAATGATAGACATGAAATTGGAAAAGACTAGTTCCTTCTATACAACACAAATATAAAAAATAGAATTTTAACAAAAGTTGACCATGATAGGATAACACCTTTATAGTAATGTGAGATATGAGTTCAGTGTAGAACACTGCATAATTTATACTCTACATTAGTCAATCAATAATACCAAAGGTGGGGAGACAACTCTACATAAAGCTCATGGACATTCTGCAAACAGAAGCACTGAGGCACCTATGTTCCAGAATACAGGTTTTTTTTATTCTTTGCCCCAGGGGTGCAGGTCTGTGAATCATCTGGCTTACATCTTTCACAGCATTTACCAAAGCACAAACCCTCCCCAATGTCCATAACCCATCCACCCTATCCCTACCCTCCCACCCCACAGTAACCCTCAGTTTGTTTTGTGAGATTAGGAGTCTCTTATGGTTTGTCTCCTTCCCCATCCCATCTTGTTTCATTATTTTTCCCTCCCTACCACCCATGACCCCCCACCATGACTCTCAAGTTCCTCATATCAGAGAAATCATATGATAATTATCTTTCTCTGATTGACTTATTTCGCTCAGCATAATACCCTCCAGTTCCATCCACGTCGTTGAATACAGTTTTAAGGCTATTTTTGTAGCAAAAAGTCATTGGAAGATATAGATAGTAAGTCCCTTCAGTATAAAAGATTATGTTCCTTAACCTCAGATTTCCTGTCCTCTCATACAACTCACTGCATGTGCAGGTGCTCCTGACCCATTTCCCATTACTCTATGGGAATCTGGATGCGAGGAACAGATGCTAAGTATGCTGATGCTCATGCTGTGTGATGTGTTGAGAGAAAAATAAAATGCTCTTGTCTCTGATCCAGGAATCTCAAGTCTTCTATCAACATTCATGTAGTTGAGACTTTTTCACCATTTTTAACACTGAGGTTCTCAAATTATGTTTATTTACTGATATGTAGGCAGGTTAGGGCCTGTCTAACTGTATTGGGCACTTGCTTTTTCAGTCATCTCTAATATTCTGGAAATTTTCTTCCTTTCTGGGGACATTTATATAAATATATATTTTAAAGGCCCTCAACTATCCTTTCCCCTTCCATTATGTCATAGCATCCTATACCTGCAGTGTAATCTTCACTTTTTTGTGTGTGGCATTAAAAACTATTTTTTCAGTTCCCAGAAGACAGAGACAAAAGAACCTAAAATGGAGTGATTTATTTCTTCATATTCATTCAGAAGACTGGAAAGAGGAATTAATCTTTGTCAAAAACTCACCTATCTACCAGTCTAGGTCAGTAGCTGCTGTATCTGGAAGATATATCTGGTGTGCAAGAAGTCCAGAAAAAACTAAGCAGCTGAAATTTTGCCTTGCAATTGAGCATCTATTTATCTTTCATGAACATGAAGATACTAAATTGTTTTCTCTGGTAGTTGAAGAAAACTTACATTGTACTAAAGCTGAAAGTTTCTTAAGTAAAATTTCATGTTGTGAAACTGAAAGTTATTAAGTATGAATGGCTAAAATTATAACTTATTCCATATGATTGACTGAAATGTCAATAGTAAATGTTTATGGAACATCTATTACAACAGACTTCATGTTAGGCCCTAGATAATAAGTTATAAAGAAAAATACTTAGGCCAGAATATTTCTCAGTCAACTACAAGAGAAAAACAAAGGTTAGTCATGCTAGGGGTGAAATTTTAACGTGAGAAATGTTAAGCTATGAGTGACTTTTAGGTCACTCTAAGGGTATTTTTGTCACAAGAAGAAATGAAATATGTATTTCTTTATCTTTGAGTCTCCAAGACACATCGGTATCTTTTGAGTACTCAAATTAGTTAATATTTCTGCAATCTTGAAAAAATGAGCTTTATTTTAGCCTATATAATAGCAACTCAAGTCATCACACTACTATTTCATAACTTAGGAAATCATATTGATTTATTTTTTATTTATTAAAAATTTTATTTATTTATTTGAGAGAGATAGAGAGAGCACAAGCAGGGGTGTGGGGGTAGGGGCAGAGGGAAAGGGAGAAGCAGACTCCCCACTAAGCAGGGAGCCAGACACAGGCTTGACCCTAGGACCCTGAGATCAGGACCTGAACAGAAGGCAGACACTTAACAAACTAAGCCACCCAGGCACCTGAGGAAATCATATTTATACAGGTTTTATACATGTTATTGTTCATAATGGTTTTACAAAGTTCGTCTTTGTATACTCTATTAAGAAATGTTTCTTGGCAAATTGGTTAAATAAGAGAAATGGGAACGGTAGTTGTCTCTTTTAGAAACAATATTCAAAATGTATTTTAGGAGCTGCCTAGTAGCACATACTTATAAAATAATGCACTTAGTTTTATCTATATGCAGACTGTAAATTCAACTTTAGAAAGCCCTACATATCTATACATAACTAATGGTAGTATATCTCCATATTCTCAAAATATATAATTACATCCATTATTATGATTAGATTATTGATTATATTATTATTACATACTTTCACATGATACACGCTTGATTATTCTAATATATTTTTAATGCTAATTGAACAGGCCATTCAATATTCTGAATTAGAGCTAATTTTATCCAATCATTTTCATCTATTATTAAATCTCTTTTTAATTCAAAAACAAATATATAATGAGCATCTACTCTATTCCTGGCACTGTACTAGGCATAAGGTATACACAGATGACTAAGACACTCTACCCATCTTCAGTATTATCACTTTTTAGCACAGAAAACTATTCTGTTTTAAGATAAATGTTATCTTGTTACAATTTGATAGAAGACATAACAGAGGATTGAAAAACCAGTGTAAAAGGATATCTAAGGTACTAAGTCATTTTCCATGGATGAGCATGTGGGAAGGGGGTAATGGGAAATAATGTAGTATCATAGAGAAGGATTTATATTTTTGAAGGTTCTTTAGGAAATTAAGCAGAGAAGAAGGCTGATAACGTTAGGAATGAGAGAGGCTTTATGACAGAAGAACTACACAAGCACATACATAAAAGCAAAAAAAAAATGGAGAACCTAATGGATAATTAATTATCTAACTTAGCAAGGCCAGATCGTTTTCATTTGTAAATCTTTGAAAGATGAAGCAGCAAAAATTAATTACAGACATATTTTGAAGCACATTGTGCTTTAAATGCTAAGGTGTTTGGATATTTTGTCTGCAATAATAGGAAGTCACTACAGGTATTTAGATAAGGAGTGACTTGCTGATTTTTCGTGTTTTGGAAAAATCTGTATTTTTGCTGCAAAAATTTGGATCAGAAAGAGAAGAGATAAGAGGTAGAAAACTATTACAACTTCTCATATCTTCAATGATAAAATGCACCTGGTCATCTAGTTTCATGTTTAGGATTGCTTTTCTTGAAAATTTTTCATAAGGCAATTAGTAAAGAAAAATTTTTAACAGGAAAATGTGTCTATCTAAGTCATAGTCAGTATCTTCTGAAATGTAGGATTAGGGACAAGATAAGTATGTCCATTATCACCATTTTTATTTAGCACTCTTTTGGAAGTAGAATCCAATATAATCAGGAGGAGAAAAGTTAAAGACAAAAATTGTAAGAAAGAAGTAAAATTATCATTATTGGCAAATGACATGGTAGGATGCATGGAAAACTATAAAAATAATCAACCAAAGAAAATTTAAAAACATAAAAAGGGACTTTAAAATGTATTTAAATAACTAGAAAGACATAACATTTTCAACATAATTAAGATATCAAATCAGTCTGAGCTAATTTTTAAATGAATTCAATAAAAGTAGTATCACATATTTTGATTCTAAACAAAGTCATTCTGAAATTATATGAAGAAATACATGAGCTAGAGCCAGGACACTTGTGGGGGCACGGGGGATGAAGAATAATGCTGAAGAACTAACCTACAAATACTAAAATGAACAATAAAGTACAAATATTTGAGAACATACAATAAAACAGAATAGGTGTCCAGGAATGGACACAATGGACACAAATATATACAAGCTGATTGTGGAAATGTGTTTTTTTTCTATGACTATGATTGTTGTATAACTGAGTAGCCATTTGGAAAAAAAAATGAAAAAAGTGTATCTACCTAATGAACACATTTCAATAATTTAAATGAACTTATAAATGTGCAATGAGGAAGTACTAGATGAGTACTATATAAACTCAGAACATTAAAGGCCTTTTTAACAATGACAAAAGATGAAGAACCCAAGAAAAAATGATTGATGAATATAACTAAAATGCAGACATATATACCAAACATACAAATATCAACCATAAGCAAAGTCAAAACAAAAACAAAGTGGAAAAATTTGCAATTCATATTACAGGCAATGGACTAATTTGTTTAGTATATACTTAAATTTTGATTTCTCAACCTGAATTTACAAATTAATAAGAAAGAGACATTCAGTAAAACTGGGCAAAAGGTATAAACAGACAATTCAATGGCAAAGAAATACCAATTGTCCTTAAAGCATATGATATGCTCAACTTCACTCAAGAGAAATGCACACTAGAACTACACATAGGACCTAATTCTCCTCCACCTGATTTGCAAATATTTCGCTATTTCTTTACTGTCCTTGAGAGTATGAATTTTCTACGATGTGCATATTTTGGAGTCATTAGTGAGCTGGTTGGGGTATGGAGGTATGGAAGTAGATCCTGCTGACTCCAATCTCTCTCTCTGTCATAATTAAAGGGCACTAGAACGAAAGGTTCTATTGTTGTCATTTTGAACCCTGTAACACTAGTATGGTGTTTTCAACATACAAAACAATCAAAAACATATGTTGAATAACTACAGAGGTGGCAATTTCTATGACACCATATGGAAAAAGGTCACAATGCCCCCAGAGGTGCTTTGCCAAGGGGTCCAGGGTGTCATTAAATCTGCTCTGTTTTCTCACTAGGAATTATGAAGAGTAGGTTGCATACACAAGTAAGATTTAGGAGTAGTAAATGCATTACAGATGCAGAAGTTCAAATGTCAGTATCATTTGACAGATTCTAGTCAACTGGAAGGGACCTTGAGTTCAACTTTTCAAATTAGAAGGGTAAGTAGCATGGTAGATGATATGAGTGATGTAGTTGACAAGAAACAATTGCAGGAGAAAAATAAAACAAAATAATGAAAGATAATTAGAATCTTCTCCTAAAAATATGAACATACACCCTCACCTATTTAAATAGTTACAGTGGAAGCTGCTATTCTTACCTGAGAGATCATTTATCCCCTAATGACTTAAAGGAGTATGAAGACTTTGAGATCCTATCTTGCGATAATATAAAAGATTTCCTTATAGGAGCATTCACTCCTTATAAATAAAAACTATTTCCAATTTTTAAGTTAGAAACACGGATCTCTCATATGCTTTTTAAACAATGCAATTAATTTTTAAAGTATTTCATGGTTACCTTGTATACTCTAGGATTCTGTATCCTCCAAATATTGTAAGGGAAAAAACCCAGCTTTGTTACAGTCTTGAGAAATTAGCTGTCACTTTGATATCACTAATATTTCCTTAGGATTCTGAAGTTCTCTTGTAAAGAATGTATATGACTGAGCAGAGTTCAAACTTAGGATTTATAAATCCAAACTTACCACAAGTGGTCTTTCAGAAATTTACAGGGCTGTGACTCCTTTAAAATATTTTCTTAATTTTTGGGGCAAGCTATCTAAATGACATTGATTTGGAATAGTCTGGTTTTCTATGGCTCAAGAGGAAAAAAAATAGATACAAACTAGGTATAGAAACAGGGAGAAGCAGAGCTCTCCCACTTTCTCTCAGCATGTGTGTAAAGAATGAACTGAAAGTAAGTCCAGGAATCAGTGATGCCTGCCATGTTCAAAGTTAATTTTAGAAAAGGGGTTCCAAAATTTGTTTTACCATTCCCCACCCCATCCCAGCCAATTTTCTTGTGGGGTTCCCTTTAAGGAAGGGAGAGCCTTCTTTATCCTTAGTTTAGGAAAAGTGGACTAGAGAGTGCTGTATTAATGGAAGGTGTTTAGAATTCTTTCCAAGCAAAGAGCTTAGTAAGCACCAAACCAAAGCATTCAAAATCTTATTTTTAGAGGTTACTCACTAAGTTTTCTATCTTGAGGACTGCTGAGCTAAATTTTCAGTTGCTTTAATTAAGGGCATTTTGTACAACAGTTAGAAGAAATGGGGTTTCTTTTCTGTGAGGCTGATGACGTATATTCCTCTTCTTTGTCATGTTTCTATGTCCTGATAATAAGCATCATAATCATAAGTAATCTCAATGTGCTTCTTGCATGGGGTCTTAGCAAACTGTCCTTCTGGACTGATAGGAAGTTGTTATATGTTGAAGAACAGCATGTATACATTAGAACTACTTTACCAAACTTACGTTATTTAACTTTCAGTATGGAGCTGAGTTGCAAAATATATGCATCTACACAACTGGGTACATAGCATTTCAGAAACTGATCTGTAGCTTCTTTTTGTGTTTTACAATATCAGGAGAAATATCCTTTATCCCCTTGTATGCTACAATCCATATTTCATTTTAGATTTTATTCTCACCTATATCTTAATACATACATATTACATATATATACTCCCTATATACAAATTACACATATGTAATATGTATTCACATACATATATGAATATATGTATTCATATGTATGTATGTATATCTATATGTATTCATACATATATGAGTATGCATATATATAATAAAAACATTCCCAGGAAATATATAAAATGTAAGTACAGTATATATTCACTGATCTAAAACATGTATCAAACGCAAAAGATGTCTAAATCCAAACTTCAGAACAAGTCAAGACATCCAAAAAACTGAACTAACCATAGTGTTGCTCTTCTTCTTTTAACTCCCAAAGAATTAAGCAGCAACTGCTGTGTTCAGAGTATTTTTCCTTTCTTTATATAAAGCTTCATAAAAGGCCAAGAACCAAAGATGAAAATTATTTTATTCTAGTTAAATGGTTGTTGTATGGGGAGAAAAGCCTTCTCCACATCCAAAACCCCATAAATCTGTCAGCATGAGAAAACTCCCACAGGTCTGACTCCAGAGAGGCCAAGTTCTGAAGACTGCAAGAATCCCCAGTTCCTTGAAAGAGAGGAAATACTTCTTTTCTGAATCATGTTCTTCAAATGTTTTTGTCCTTTTTCCTTCAACTTCCATAATTTTGGTGCCCTTAGATACTTTAAATGCCACCTGCCCTAGCCTTCATGGGAATGATAGGATTAACACATTAGGGATCTTAAAATCTTTTCTGTAGTTGTGCTTAGAAACTGTATATTATATTTAAGTTATTTATATATTTAAATTATCTCAAATGTTCTGAGAACCATACTAAATCTTGGAACATACACCATAAGTGTTCTCCAGAATGATTAGATTAAAAATAAAGTGAGAAAAATGCAAGGAGAGATGAACGAATTATGATTCAGGAAAAAAAAAGGCAGAACTGTAAAGTCATGAGCTGGTTCTTTTATGAAAACTAATAATAAGGTCAACTCACTTGAAAATATATTTAAGAAAACAAAAACGATATCATAAAATTAGGAATGTCAAAGAAAATACAACAGGAGACACAGGGAGTTTTTTTATTTTTTTGATTACAGTATATTTAGATTTAACTCCTGAGACTGATAAACTTTCCTGGATTGTTTCATATTTATCCTAGGTCAAACTCAAGTCTAAAATGAATGGGAGGAAGGAGAATCAGAGCTGTAATCAGCAGAGTCACTAGAGAAGAAAATACAGACCAACACACAAAGTAATGTCCCTACCAAGGGAAGATAATGCTACCCTAGTCCTCTGTGAGATATGATGCGTGAGCCGGGAAAGGAAGATGCTCTGCTGAGTACACAGTGTATGCTTTTGGTAGGAGGCTGGACAATGAACAGGCAATTCCAAAGTAGTGTGATAAGCATTACATTGGTGGTGGGCGCACGGATAGGGGGCAGTGGGCTGGGGTGTGGGAGCTGGATACAGAGAACTATCAGAGTGGATCTGCTTCAGATGTGTAGAAGGTTGCCATGATGGACAGGAGCTGGGGAAGGGTTAGAGATGAGACTTGAAGAGGTAAACAGAGCCTAGAGAAGGAAGCACTATCACAAAATAGCCCTCTCTACCTTGCTTTTTCTCTGGTTTCTCTCAAGATTACTTCAAAGTAATCATCCTGAGTGTCCTCGATATTTTATACCATGGTATGGGCTTGTTACAGTGCTCACCCTAGTTACTCAGGGGAAGACTTGAAACTTAAACACAGGCAACCTCACTCCATAGTCCGTCCACACTCATAATCACTATGCTCCGATGTCTCTTTAAAATGATGTGTGAGGAATACTGAGTAATGTTCTAGAATAATTACTGGGATTGACACCAACTAACCAGTATTTTTAATCCTGTCAGTGCATATCTGAAAACATAGTGAAATATGGCTGAACAATGCCATCTAGAAGAAGGCCTGGTACAAATTAGTTTTAAATACAGATTTGTTGCAAGAATAAATATATATATTTTAAAAAGGAGTAAACTCTTATTTTTAGCTGTCAAGCAAGTTTATCTTTAACACTGAGACATAGGTTTGACTTTTTTTTTCAAAGGTTTTATTTATTTATTTGACACAGAGAGAGAGATCACAAGTAGGCAGAGAGGCAGGCAGAAAGAGAGGAGAGAGGAGGAAACAGGCTCCCCGCTGAGCAGCGAGCCTGATGCGGGCCTCGATCCCAGGACCCTGAAATCATGACCTGAGCCGAAAGCAGAGGCTTTAACCCACTGAGCCACCCAGGCGCCCTAGGTTTGATTTTTTTTTACACAGCTTTGAACAACTCCTAGGGAAATCAAGGTAGCAAAAATGAAGCTCCAACTTCCTGATCTCTAGCTCACTCAGTTCTCTTTTTCTACTTCATTAATTTCAGTGCTTTAACATAGAAATCTGGGTCCTTTCTCTATTGGTTAGTTAGTACCAAGCGCACAAAGTATCCCCAATCCCTATTTCCTCAGTACATTTCGGTATCCTTTCATAGGCATCAGAATCAGAACACATAGGTTTAAATCCTAGTTCTACTATTGGGAACTGGTTATCAATTAGACTGGTTGGAGAATGGCATACTTATGGAAAAACTACTGGAAGGCAAGCTCTTCATTTGAGAAGTAGATATTTTGGGGTGACAGATTTCCACGGGTTTCTCTTATTTCCTCCATATCTTGCAGAGACTATCCAAAGTATCTTTGCAATGATGTCTGTGTAGTGAACAGCCTAAGAAGATAGAGTATTTCCCTCTGGAGAAGAGTAAAATAAAAGAATGTCAGTAAGATAAAAACAGCTTTCCTCTCCAGAGCAAAGGCCCGGCAGATTATCTTATTGTCCATTATAAAACTTCGTATTTTCCAGGTTATGATTTCCCAACATGGACCTACTGTGTGCAGGCATCCAATTGGGTTCCTCTGTGTTGCCTGTGTGGGGGGCTTGGGACAAGGGAAATGACACAAACATGAAACTAACGCGTACTGCACAATAAATAAGAAAGTCCTTTGTGTCTGACCCAGGAGTCTTGTGTCCTCTGCCACCATCCATGAAACTCTGGTGGGCTGACTTGTTCACTTAGAAGCAGGAAAAAATCTCAAGAGACTTCACAGTTATTCCCAGGTGCCTCACTAAAATTAGTAAACCACCCCATTCCTCAAAATACACTTACATATCATGAACCAATAGTGCTTTAACATAATTAGTGCTATATAATTGACAACAATCTCTTCCTATCAAAACAAAATCCCTTTCTTCCTCACAGTTGTTTTTGGAAGACTCTGCTAAATTCCCTAAGTTTCTCCATGGGCACGTTCCCTATGCTATCTTGGATTTTTGCATTTGTTTCACCTTAATTTAATACATACTTATTGAATAGCATTGGGAATACTTAGTTATAGAATTTATAACATGGAGTACAGAAGATAGTGAACTGTTCACACTCACATGACCTCCCTTAAATCAATTTTTAATAATTATGTTTAAAAACCCAAAGCAGAATAAAACCTTTATTCACCCTTGAGAAGTACAGGAACTAAGTATGCCTTGAACAGCACATACATATTCAATAACTGATCTGAAATCAGAATGTCCTTATTCCTCCCCAGCCTATGGGTCCAATCAGGTCACACTAATATAAATTCCCCAATACTGCTGGCTTGTTTTTTTGCATAATTTGAGGAAATCAATGTTGACTTCAAAATCCCTCCGAGTTGTTTCTGGGTGTCTCTAGAAGGTGTCTGAGGGGAATCAAAAAGAAGTCTGCTCAGGTTCTGTGTTCCTTTGCGGGAGAGTTTTGCTGGGCATGGCAGTGGCTAGTGTTGGTCACTGCTGTTCTTCGGGGGCAACCCCTTTTCTCCCATGGCGGACGTGTTGACCCCTGAGCTGCCAAAATTTCACAAATGCCTGAGTCAGAAAGGGGGGTTGTTTTAAAAATAAAACATAAAAATAAAGACATAGCATGGTAAAGTCGTTGCAACCACAGGAAGAATCAAGAGCAAGACCTGTCAGGAAAGAGTTTATTATTTTCATGGGTCCCAGAGAAGGGAGTGAACATATGCCGCTCCCGGCCACAGGGGATGACACCACCACAGGTCAGGAGGCAGAAGGGACAAGAGCAAAGGGAGTGATTAGGCCGTGTCCTTTATTGGGGTTTCCACAGAAAAATAAAGCAAGACAGAGCAAAGAGTTTATGATTCGACTAGTCTGAATAATGCCAGCAGGCTTGGGAGGTCTCTAGTTGCCTAGCACCTGGCCGTAGAATGATTAAGGCAGAGAAATATTGCCTGCCAGGGTGCACAGGCCAGACAGAAGCAATCCGTGGCTCTAGATTGGTTTGTTTGCATATCAAAGGCATGCTTCCCAGCAGGGCCCTCTGCTATCTCTAAGAATTGGCTAGCCCCAGGAGGGACAGTCTTTTCCCAGGGAGAAAGGTTGCTTAAAGCATCAAAACATCATACTACATAGAAAATGAAAAATATACACAGATGGGGGAAAGGGGTCATTTTCCAATTCTGGATTGTATGTCAGCATAAGGGCTCTGACTCCACGCTGCTAGTGTCAAAACTTCAAAACGCCCCTTTCGAAAACTATTCCTTTGCCTTCTGCCCTCATTCCTTCTCCCTGTGGTGGGTCACTTAGTCCCTGGGTCTGGCTGAGGAAAGGCATTCTATTATTTATCATTTTCCTTCTTCTGTGACACACTACCCACATCGCAAAAGTTTGAAAGCTTTGTTCCCAACATCCATGTCATTTCAAGCAAACAGATACAGATATTTAGAACATAGCAGTTTCTCAGATTAAATTCTAATGTTTATTAACTGATTGTCAAATTTGAGGCAGAGAGGATCACCTCTGATTTATTTTTCTAATTTCTGGCTTAAGAACCCATCGACTCTTTCTTTAGAACACCATGAACCGTCCAAGTATGTTGATCACTTACAAATTCAAAAGTGGTCATTCCAACTTCTGCAGATAAACAACAACAAAAAAAGCCATGAAGGCCCATCAGTTCACCTTGATCTTGTTGCAGTGGCTTAATGTGTTGCTGTTAACCTTTAGGTCCAGCATAATTAGGCCCTTAAACGCCATGCTGTGGTTCTCCACGGGCCAACTGACTTCCTCCACCCCGACCAAAGCTGTAACTCTCAGTACACAGACTCGTGTAGTTCCCATAAACAGTCATCTCTAAGGGCATCACCTGGTTCCGGAAGCTTCCTCTACAAAAAGATCCAGAACAGGTTATAGGACCTTTTCATCCCTCATTCCCCACTCTATCTAGTGGCTTTAAAGACTTTCATGTTCAACTCTCAAAATACAGAGTGTTTTATTATGTCCCTTTCTTCAACTTTCTAAAGGAGGCTCGATTTAATGATTCCAAGATAGTTTTCTGGCAACCCTTTCATGAGAAAAGAGAAAAAACAAAACAAAACAAAACATACTTTCATCTCTGACAGAGGTACCTCTGCTAGGCTACCTGTTACTCAAGCAGGCTCTGAATGCCAGTTAAGGCTGTCTCCTGACTAAACATTTATTACCGTTATCAACACAGCAGTAGAGTCTGACGACAGAGTCGGAAGAAGTCACGAGATATATGTGAAATCCAGTGGGAGTTCATCCTGATAAGTGTAAAAGTTGTGGCCTTACAAGTTAGAAAAAGTATATGGGAAGTAATCTAGAGTTCTTGTTATCAAAATAAGGCAGAGTTCAAAATGACATGAAAGAATGATACGTGTGTGAAGTGTACAATGGTGAGGAGTCTTTAAGTGCAGAGAAGGTATTAACAGGTTCTCAAAGCCAATTAAATGAAAAATGAAGTCTAAGTAATTAGCAAAAAATGATAGCTATAATCTAGGAACGAGGTTGAAGATTAAAATGAAAATGAGGTTATATTAAATTAGCTCTAAGGGTCAGGAGCAGAGAAAGCAACTCTTTGGTATTATGTAGAAACCCTGTTGGAGTAAAAATAAAAGGACTCAGCCTAGGGTGGAGATTGGGGAGGCAGGAAATATGATTTCTTGCCAACCAACGCTCTAGCTGTTTAACCTGAGACAGCTGTGACTGAGAGTCCAGTTTACTTGGGATGGTCTATTTCTTACTAAGTCTATTAATCCTAAAGGTGTAGAATTAAGCACAGAAATAACTAAGCAGGAGTATCTTTTGTTGCTTTAGATAATTTGGAATATTCACATATTTAACAGCTTACTTTTTAAATCCTAAAAGTGTATTTGAATAATTAATATAGATTTGTTATTTTATTTGAAAATTAGAGAAAATCTTAATAGTACTGAAAAATTCAAGAATCTCAAAAGATACAAATTTAATTTATTAGATGCTTAAGCATTTCTGGAAAACTTGAAAATATTTCGTTTGTTATAAAGAGAAATGTGAATATAGTTCCTTCAGAAATGCAGCTAAAATCTTATACACAATAAGCAAGCTATATTTAAGGCTATTTTAAATATAATTAAGTTTATTACAATTATAGATAAAAATATATCTGATTTAAAATTAAAAGTAAACTAGACTTATGACTCCCCAAATGATAGTAAATCTAATATGGATTCTAAAAACTAAAGTAAATGCAAATGGTCTTTTTATTGTAACTGAACATCAAAACAACTTATTGTGAAAAATATATTCTGATAAAATATTGTAATAAAACAAAGATAAGATTAATGTCATATAGTTAGGCAAATTGAAGGGAATAGAAAAAAACAAAATCTATAACTCCAAGTCTACTTTTTGGAGAAGTTTCTCCCCAGACTTGATAACCAAATAAAAATATTCAAAACAGTAGTGATTGATATCCTTTAAAAGACTTTAAAAAAAAAGACCTTTTCATAGTTAGAAGAAAACAACTTTTTGATGTAAATAAAATACTTTCAAATAATACCTTGGGAGATTTTTTTTTTTAAGGATTTATTTAAATGAACTCTAAGTGCTTCTTGAAGATTTCTTTTCTTTGGTTGCAGGAAATATTTTTCCCCCATTGTATTTCATGGTATTTATTTTATCTTTTTTTATTATTTATCTGCTTTCAGACTCAACCAGTATTAGAAAAATAAAGGATTATTAAATGGTACTGCCTTTGTAATAAGACTGCTGATTTGGGAATAATTTCTGCCATAATACTGATTTGTGTTCTCGGATTCAATTATCTCTCTGATCCCCTGGGCTCTGTCCCCTTATGGCAAAGCATCTGTGTTGACCTTTATTCTATTATGTCCATTACAGATACAAAAAATGAATTGTTCAAAGCACAAACTCAAAGAATTGTTTGATAAGAACTCAGGAGAATGGCAAACGTTCCAAGGTAAATTTAGGCACACCCCTAAATTAAATATACATTGAAAGTAAAAAATAGCAGTCACTGGATCACTGCAGTAATGGGGAAGTATTTAAAAATTATTATAATGTAAAATAAGTTGGTTCTCTATTTCCTGAACTTGTATTTTCATAGTAAACGAATAGATGGAGCTACCTATTTAAACACTTAGTAGTCTAAGATACAGACACTGCATTTTATTAAAATACTACAAAGGGGGCGCCTGGGTGGCTCAGTGGGTTAAAGCCTCTGCTTTTGGCTCAGGTCATGATCTCAGCGTCCTGGGATGGAGGCCCACATCGGGCTCTCTGCTCAGCAGGGAGTCTGCTTCTTCCTCTCCCTGTCTCTCTGCCTGCCTCTCTACCTACTTGTAATCTCTCTCTGTGTGTCAAATAAATAAAATCTTTAAAAAAAAATACTACAAAGGCACAAAACAGAGGAATCCTTGTAGAAAAAGCAAAAACTAGGACTGACGGCCAACCTATTGGCAAACTCTGGGAGGACTGTCCACCTATTACAGGAAGCCTGACTCCAACACGTGTGGACCTGGAGCAGGAGTATAAATGGAAAGCCACAGGCTGTGGTAGAGTGATTGTAAAAATGGCCTCAATTTTCTGTCCCTTTCTTTATCTTCACCCTGGCAATCTGAATTTGTAGCTCTTCTCATGAAGCAGAGTCTTTTTCCCCACGACCTGCATGCTGGTCTTATGAATTGTTTTTGCCAAGAGAATGAATGGAAATAGTAGAGACAGTTCTGAGACCACACTTCAAGAGACCTTGCATACATCTGTTCTTTTCCTTTTGACTCTGCCATGACCATGGGCTAGCCTCATGGAACAGAGTTGAATCATGTCACTTGAGACCATTCTACGCTAGGCAGCCCCCAGGTAACTGACCACTCAGAGATGAGCCAAACCTGGCCTGTATCCAAGGAATGGCCAGATGGGAGAAGTAACAAAAAGTTAATATTGAAGCCACTAGGTTTGAGGAAATTTGGTATATAAACTATATTTAAATATTTAAAATCACAGATCAAGTTAGCTGTTATATAAAATGTTTTCTCTTCTTACCATTATAATAGTAATTTCATAATAACCTGGATGGCCAGGTTTAAGTTTAGAATTCTCAAAATTTTTGTCATTCCAAGGCACAGCTTAGAGGACAGATTGTGCCTGCTGGCCCTATCCCCAGCCGTTGGTTTGCCTCCACCTTCCCTGAGTACTTTCAGTTCATGTTTTCTTCATGAGCAACCTAGTGCATGCATATGTGGATACCTCGAAAATGCAAGTTCTGTTGACAACTTCTGCCTCCAATGCAGCCTGCAGAAGCGTGCGCACATGCACGTCGCCTATTATTGGAAGGAGAGATGCAGGAAAGGGGTCTTATAGCCTCGACAGGAAGCCTTGGGGCTACTGGGCAGGGATTTATAGGGAACCAGATACTCTAAGCACGATCTGGAGAGTGGTGGAAGGCACGAGTTCCAGATGGGCATTTCACCTTGCCCTTGCAAACCCTTTACCTAAGAAGGAAGCTAAATTGCGGAGATCAGGACAAGCATTTCTCTTGACCAGATCCAAGAAGGCTACTGACCAAGGCCAAGAGAACCAGACTAAAAATAAACTGTGGTCCATTAGAAGACAGAACTTTCCTTTCCTATTTCTGCCCCATACTTATAAATGAAGTTTTAAAAATTAGGCAACTGGGTAGTGACTCCATAGTTAAATGGATGGAAATTTATATGTAAACATGTCAATCAGAATATGTGTCTTAATTGAGTTGTTCAAACATTCTATATTACTAATTTTTGTCTTTTTCTGTCAGATAGTTGGTTAAAATTTTGTATTGTGATTGTGGATCTGTCTAGGTTCCCTTTTATTAATGTCAGTTTTTGTTTTATATATTTTGAATCTAGATATGTGGTGCTAATACCATAAAATTATAACATCACCCCAGGAACTGAACATTTTGGCACTATGCAAGGTCCTTCTTTATCAATAGTAATACTTCTTAAAGTCTATTTTGTCAGATTTTAGTATAACTACACCTGCTGTTGTTTGGTTTCCATTGTCTTGGTAATCATTGCCTATTCGTTTAGTTTCAGGCTTTCTGTATCCTTATCCTTAGGGTATGACTCTTACATGGAACATGTACTTTTCTTTTGTAATCCTAACAATATATATAATTTTAAGAATGTTTAATCTACTTCAATTTAATTCACTTGCTATACATTTGCCTTTAAGTTTTTGCCTTTTCTTTCCCCCTCCCTACCTATAGTACAGTCTTCTTTCTTATTTTCTTGTCTTCCACTGGATTATTCATGAACTGTTATTTTATTTTCTATTTGCCTGTAAGTTATTCATTCTACTACTAATATGTTAGTGATTATCCCAGGAATTACAATGTATATATAAAGATTAATGCCTTGCTACTTCCCCAACACTGTAAGAGCCTTACCCCTTTATCCTCTTCAAATATAGGTGTTTTAATTCAGCATGTATTTAAAAAAATTACATAATACCCTTTTTTTGTGTTATATAGTCAATATTCATTTGTATTTATGCACAATTTAACCCTTTCCATTGTTCTTCATTCCTACCTTTCTTTCATTGTTTATATCTGATTGAAAAGATTTTTGCTTGAAAAAATTTTTATGCTTGAAAAAATTTCTTTGATATTCTCTCAAGTTTTGTTTTTATGAAAATATATTTTTTCTTTACTTTTAAAGAAAAGTTTTGCCAAGTTTTGAATTATAGTTTGGAGTTTTATCCTTTAAAGCTTTGAAGGCATCCTTCCATTTTTTTTTTTCTGGTTTTCTTCATTCCTACTAAAAAGTCTGCTGTCAGTCTTATTGTTATCAGGTTTTTTATTTAGGAATCATTCACTGGCTGCTTTTAACATGTTCTCTCTCTTTTTTTCCCCCACCATGTTGACTATGATGTATCTAGGTTTTATTTGTTTCACTTTAAAAAAAGATCTGCTTGTACAGATTCTTTCACTTTTGACTTGATATCTTCTGACAGGTTTTGGAAACATTTTGGTCATGATATCTTTAAATATTGCTTCTACCCATTTCTCTTCTTTCCTTCTAACATTTCACTTTGCCGATGTGCCCCAAATATCTCTCATTCTGTTTTGTTTTGTTTTCTGTTCTATTTCCTCTCCTGGTTTCAGTCTGAAAATTTTCTGCTGAACTATTTTCTGCTTACTAATATATTTTGCTCCATTTAACCTGCAATTAAGTTCATGTATCTAGATGTTATAGTTTTCAGTTCTAAATATCTCATTTAATTTTTTAAAATCTAGATTTCAGCTTTTTTATGAAATTATTATTACCTGGCATATACTAATAACAGTTATTTTAAGTTTTATGTCTGCCATCTTCAATGGACTTGTTTCTTTGTCCATTTTTGTTCTCTTGGTTGTGCCATTTAGTCTCATCTGTGGTATGGCTCATAATTTTTGCTTAAATATAGCATGTTGTATAAAAAAAAAAAGCCTGTGCAGATAATTTGAGGCTCTGGTTGACAGTCACTCCTTCAGGAGAGGAATTATTTGTATCTTGCAGGTAGTACAATGAAGAAAGATCACTTAATCCAAATGATGCTTGAGCTAATTTAAGGCACAGTTAAAATCTTTCTGAAGACCGATCTGTAATTCAGTTTTCCTATTCCTAGACCTTATTCCTATTAAAAATGTTTCAGGTTTTGTGTGGGCTTGTATATTCCTACATTCCATTACTTCTAAGATACAGACCTTCAGGTTTCTAGCTGAAAATCAAACATTGTTCAAAGCCCTTCCTCATGAAGACTCCTAAATTTTAATTTTTGTCCTTTAACACCATTTAACTCTCAAAAGCTGCTCATCTTCTTAATTTCTTTACCAGAAAGGTATCAGATTGGAAAATGTATAAAGGGGGCCATGATAGAATGACAGACAATGCTTGGAATGTTGGACTTGTGTTGTTATAATTTTCTCTTGGATCTTGACCCCTCGAGTTTGGTTGTATCTAACTTCCTGAAATAGAGGTTTCTTTTATATATATATATATATAATATATACATATATATAATATTTTATATATATGTTATATATTATATATACATGTATATATTTTGTATATTTATATATATTATATAATATATTATATATGTATATATACATATATATATAATATATATAATATATATAAAGCAGTTCTCTAGTTCTTTTCTGTAGAAAGGTTTTCTGTAGACAGTTTAGTCTGATTTAAGCTTATTCACCATGGCTAAATGTGAAAAAAGTCATATTTTCATCCAATTTCATTCATGGTTTCAACTTTGTTTTACAGAATAACTCAATGAACTTCAGAATTTATATCTCTCTAATAAATTCTGACTCACTGTTCAATCATTTATTACCCTAGGTATTTATTCCAATGCCACTCACCCATGCATCCTGAAAAACTATATATGAGAGCACAACTTCTGTACCTTCCTATGGATTGATGTAGCTTGACTTTATGTCTGGCACACAGTCCTTTCTAATCTCCACCTATTTTCTAAAAATTAAATTCTTCCCAGTACAAAAAAGATGACAGTATCACCTTAGAAATCTCTATCATTAGAAGTCATTCAAGTAAGCTCAAAGGAGAATAGATAATAGTTTAGATTTGAAAATACATGCTCTAAGCTCAAAACTGTAAAGGCTAACCCAGAAAATTATCTTGAAAAATCATCAGGAGTAACAAAGTATGTGTGAAACATAGTTCTATCAAAATGGAGAAGTAACTGAATGTTAAATATGTTTGAACATTGAATGGATGATTTGTAAAGAGATATGTTAGAAAAAATAGGTTTCGTGATAATAATAAACAGAAAAATAAAAATTATAGGAGTGTAATGCTTCCTAATAGAATTTCCCAGTGTTATGTACATGTATGTATTTTAGGATCTTACTACATTTCTTTCAATTTTTAAAGCTTATAATGATACTTTCCAATTTTCAGAAGAAGTAGGTAAAATAATACATAAATATTCTTAATCATATCATGTTATTTCTTAACTGGCCATATGATATAGATTTTTTTTTCATATAGTTTTCAGGTTCTTTTCCCCCCATTTTAAAAGCTCATTTCTTAAACGTGATGAAATCTGTTACAAAGTAAAGTGAGTGCTAGAATTAAGGGGATTAAAATGGCTATAGTAAACATTTTTTGATTTAATGCTTTTATTCTTAGGTAGTGGTTCAGTTATAAAAGTTCACTAAAACAATAGTATCTAATATATTCTTCAGAGAAAAAAATGCTGACAAATGGAGCAGTACCAGAAAACGTACTGAGTTATAAGTAAACATGAATTTGAAGTAGATCTATGCTTAAAATGATATGGAGGGAATTTAATCTTTTGTATATAAATCTTCCTTTGCACTCTCACCTAGTTCATAATTTTCCATTAGCAAATTATTTTAGTGAATTCATATTATATAGATTTGTCTAAACTCCATTCTATTTCCTAGGTATGTCATTTTAAACATTTCTGACATTGAATAAAGTGAAATTCAGTATGTTTAATAACACCACAATTTCTTTCAAAAATATTTTTCAAATAAAAATAAGAGAGTGTGGTGGCTAAATTAATTACTCTGTCTAAATGCTTTAAATTTATAGTAAAAGCTCTATAATAACTAATATTAGCATTTTAATAATTAGGAAGATAAATGAGAGCCTGTTAAGAGTAAACTATTTTTTTATGAAGCAGGACATAAATCTTTGAATATTTTAACATCCTAATTTTGAAACTATGATTCATTTATTGTGTATATTGTACCTTAGACTCATTCTAATTTTTAAATGGTTTTAAATTGAAATGCAGGTAAACACCATTATATTAAACTCAAAGTAATGCCTGATTTTTTTCCTTTAATCTAATGCACTCTGTCAAATTCCATTTATATGACTTAGAATAAACAGACTATTGACTGGTTAAGCATATTGTGTTTAGTTCTGGGAGCCATACATCAAAAGGATTTTAGGTAATCTAAAACACTTCAAAGCAGAACAATTGAGAGAATGAAAGTCTAGAACGTATGTTGTACCAAGATTCATAAATAGGACTGTTTAGCCTGAAAAGTAAATGTTCAGGGCCACAAAACAGAATAGGAATTATACCCCTTCTTCCTGGACCCATTAGTTAAAATGTAGAATAAATCAATACATAACACTGAGAAACAGAATTAATTCCACATAAGAAAATGTATTCCTAAAAATCAGAGTTGTTTGATTTATCTAAAGATGAATTAAGTCTCTGAGAACTCAAGCACCAGATATATGAGGGAGAGGAGAGCAGACCCAGGAAAAAGGTGGAATGATTATGAATGTCCATTCCAACACCTGAAATCTGATACGAAGAATAATCAGGTCATCTATGAACCATTAAATACAGTTTTAATCCCTACTGAGACAATGCAGTGATTTAAATCATCTTACACACTAATGAGGAAGAAAGATTCACGATGTTATATTTTCAACACTAAGAAATATTAAAATTTATCTAATCCAACTCACCCATTTAACAAGTATAGAAACCAAGGCTAAGATATATGAAGCAACAACTTGCTAAAGATTGTTAGAGAGTGAGAGAATAAATTCCCTGTCCACAATGATACTCTAGTAGTGATTAAGAACATTGGTTGGTATGAAAGAAGACACACTATATCACATAGAAGTTTTAAGGTCCTGGATAAATTACTTAGTTTTTCTAGACTTTAGTTTCCAGTTATGTAAAATTGGCATTGGAGGGTAAAAAAGCTCATATGAAGCTTCATATGAAAATATGAAGGGAATGTAAAAAATGAGAAATATGAGATAGTGGAGAAAAATAGTCGTAAGGCTGTTTTTTCATTTTGTATTTACCGCATTCTCTTTTGGAGCCTTTTGAAATGTTCGTGTTACTATTTTTTGTTTTTTTACATGGGCATGAATTAAGACATTGGTATGCAAAGCTTTATTTCCCTACTATTTGTACAACTTCATGGAATTTTTATTGCCTCTAGGCTATAATCTTAGAAATAGATTAAGGTTATGGGTTAACATTTATGTAATTTACTAATTTTATTTACTAGCTTTACCTTCTAATTTACTTTTGTAATTCTTTTGTATACTTCAGAGAAAGTTTTGTTTTTTGTTTTGTATTTCAATTCTTTCTTAAAAATAAATCTATGCAAGATTTGAATACTGTGTGTATGTATAATCATAAATGCTAAAAGACAATAAAATAAAAATATATTTTAGAGACTTCTAACCATAACAAAAGTGATTTTCAATAAAGGAGTGTGCTTAGAAATACACTATTAATGATTTTTCTAAAAAATCAGGAAAGCATATAAATTGACATATTTGATAATTGAATTAAGTGAAATTGTGTATCAGATAGATTTTGCCAGATGACTAATCCTATGTGGCTTGAATTTTGACAGTAAATTTCACATATTCTTTTTTGATAGAGTACAAATATCACAACAAAACTAAGGCATAGATTTTGGATCACCTGTGAAAAATAATTTATTTTATAATATTTAATGATTCAAACGTGCCTGAATACCAATGCAGTACATGATTTAACCTAATAATACATCAGTATTTTTTATTTCTCATGGAATCATTAACCTTTCAAAACACAGCTATTTCTAATAGCTCTTCCCAGAAGACTACTTAAAGTTCTTCCATGATTTGAATTTATTATGAATTGGTTATGTGTTGGTGCTTAGACAAGTTGTGATATTTCTTTCCTATAGAAGAAACCTGCATTGGGCTTCTCTAATACAACCAGATCCATTGTAACTCCTGACAATACTCTCTTCTATTAGAAATATTTATTCCTCTCCAAAAGCTTATCCATTATACTTTTTTTTAATAGAGCAAAGAAAAACATTACTGTGTTCTCCAAAGTTATTTATAACCTTGAAAAAGATATTTCCCCTTGTTGTTAAAAAGAGTCTTTGAATGTTATTCAATAATGTCAGTATGCCATTAGGAACCTGATAGTTCTTTAATTCATTTGCTTTGCTTTTACTTTTGCTAATGAAGTAAGTTGCTTTGTGAAAATGAAAGCTGTTTTATAAAGGACTATTTTCAGGAAAGGAATGCTTATATTTTCAAATACATTAAAAAGATATATTCATGTGAATAGTGATTTAAAGTAACAAAATAGCTATGATTTAGTAGGGCATATTCTAAAGATTTAATAGCATTTTTAATCAAGGAAGACACAAATATCCATCCTGACTTTACACTAGACAAAGACATATATCTTACTGACAGTCTAAACAGGTGAAACTGTTCTGGATGAAAATGACCATCCTTAAAACAAAATGAACACCTCAATTATAAAAACATTCCTCAACCCAACTTGAAATAAGATTTCAAAGAATATTTAAATATCTTTGCTTATGAAAACTAAAACAGAAAACTTAAGTAGGTGGGCACAGAGGACTACAAGAACTCATGTACAATTTGTTTTATTTAGTTAATGGCAGACCTACATTTCTGTTGTCTGACTTGAATGATCCCAGGTACTTCCAGCAATTTCTTCCTATGACTTCAAAAACTAGAATCTGGTCTTTGACTTATATATACTGTGACAGTTAATTATTTTATCATTATTTCATCATTAATATATTCATTCTGATACTTAATACCAAAATTATCAATAATAAATCAACCCACACATATTTCATTACAGTCTTAATACATGAAACACAAATCAAAAACTAATTATAAAAGTTAATTGTTATTTGTTTATGAATCAGGGCTGCTGCTTTTGTTCAACTAACAAAAAAATTTGGAGACATAAAAAATGGTAGATTACATATATGGCAGAATCTATGGCTGAGAAAGAAAATAAAGGATATTAATGAACTTATTAGAAATGAACATCAGAGAAAGAGCTTATGCAGTCATGAGACCATACAGCCTAATTGGATAACGACAGGGAAAAGAAAAGGAATGCTTGATTCCTCACTGGGTCAAGATAGTTCACTGAGCACCCAGCTCAGTCCAGGGGATAAATGAAATATAGTGACAAAGGACATAGTCTTTTATCATTACTTGTGATTATAGACAATTTTGAACATACACAAAATAAGTGAGAATATAATAAACACATATATTCCTACTACTCAACTTCAATGTTTATTACCATTTTGTTCACCTTTAAGGGCTTGTTTCAGGGGAATTAATTTTTTATTTTTATTTTTAAAGATTTATTTATTTGAGACAGAGAGGATGGGCGGGGGGGAGAGAATCTTTTTTTTTTTAGTGTATTTTTTATTTATATTCAATTAGCCAACATATAGTACATCATTAGTTTGAAATGTAGAGTTCAGTAGTTCATTAGTGGCATACAACACCCAGTGCTCATCACATCACGTGCCCTCTTTAATGCCCATCACCCAATTACCCCATCCCCCCACCCATCTCCCCTCCGGCAACCTTCAGTCTTTTTTTTTTTTTCCCCTATGGTTAAGAGTCTCTTATGGTTTGTCTCCCTCTCTGATGACTTCCCATTCAGTTTTCCCTCTCTTCCCCTACAATCTTTTGTGGTGTTTCTTATATTTCACATATGAATGAAACCATATGATAAATGTTTTTCTCTGATTGAGTTATTTTGCTCAACAAAATATCCTCCTGTTCCATCCATGTCAATGTAAATGGTAAATATTCATTCTTTCTGATGACTGAGTAATATTCCATTGCGTGTATGCAAAAATATATCACACACACTCACATACACATATATGTATATATATATGTCATATTTTCTTTATCCACTCATCTGTCAATGGACATCTCGGTTTTTGACTTTTGTGGACATTAATGAAGCTATAAACATTGAGGTGCAGGTGCCCCTTCAGATCACTACATTTGTATCCTTTGGGTAAATACCTATTAGTGCAAATGCTGGGCATAGTGTAGGTCTATTTTTAATATCTTGAGGAACCTCTATACTGTTTTCCAGAGTGGCTGCACCAGCTTGCATTCCCACCAGCACTGTAAGAGGGTTCCCCTTTCTCCACATTCTCACCACCATTTCTTGCTTCCTGACTTGTTAATTTTAGCCATTCTGACTGGTGAGAGCTGGTGTCTCATTGTGGTTTTGATATGTATTTCTCTGATGCCAAGTGTTGTTGAACACTTTTCATGTGTCTGTTGGCCATCTGTATGTCTTCTTTGGAAAAATGTTTGTTCATGTCTTCTGCCCATTTCCTGATTGGATTATTTGTTTCTTTTCTCTTATTTCTTTTGCCACTGGGTAGTAATTGTTATCCAGAGAAAAACATTTACATTGTTCCATAAGCAGTTAACCAAGAGAAATAAGAACTATGAACAATAGTTTATCTGAAATATTAACTGAACGAAAGAGTAATATCTGTTTAAGAAACATAATCCTCACTGCCTCTGTGTTAGTGTGGCATCTCTAGCATGAATCTCTTTATCTTTTAAATAAGTGCTATTATATTTTTTATATAAAGAGCTGGCAACCAGAACAACTGAATCAATGATAATGTATTTTAATTCTCTGGAAAATGATGAAAAAAATTTTCATCCTATCATATTTTATCTTGGCTTTTTCATATGATTTTGAACATTTAAGTCGGTTGTCTAATTGATATTTATATTTAGCTATTAACATGCAACATTTCTAAAACTGAGTAATAAGCCAAAAGTTACTTGTAGATTTGGTGAAAACTGAAAAAAATTATCAAAGAATGATAGTTTTCATATCAAATTAATGTAAAAACACTAAGATATCACTAAGTCCTTAGGATATGCAGATGGGAAGAAGACCTAATTTATTTTTCAACAGAAAAAGGAAAAACTTATGTCAGGATGTGCGATTAAAATGTAACACTTGCCTGTTAGACTGTGCAGAATAGATGGGAATTTGGAAAGCAGGTGCTAGGTGAAAACCTATTATGCATATGCACTCTAATTTGCCATGCTCAATCATTTTCAAACTGTGATCACCCAAACTATAAATGGAGCAACTGTCATTAGTATCCAGTGGTGTGAAAAAAAAAAAAAAAACATTTGACCTCAGGTTGTGAAAATGTCTAAAATCTAAGCCTGTCTTTATACATTAAATTTCAAGATTCAAACACATCATTGACTAACAAGAATTGTAATGAAATGTAAATATAATTTAAAGAGGCAAGGTATGTTGTACTGAACAGATCTGTAAATGTTATTAATTTAACACATATTTACTATGTGTTATATTTAGTTTGCTATGGCTATTTAACAAATTAACACAAACATGGTGGCTTAAAATAACATCCATCTAGCTCACAGTTCTCTAAGTCAGAAATTCAAGCATGGCATGCCTGGGTTTTCTGCTTATGGTCTCACAAGCAAAAGTTAAGGTGTATATTAGGGATCTCCAGAGAAACAAAGACAACAGGATAGATAGATATAGCTACATTCTATTAGACACATACACACACACAAGAAGATTTATTACAGGAATTAGTTTACATGATAATAGAGGCCAGGAAGTCAGTCCCACAATCTGCCACCTGGAAGCTAGAAAAACCACGAAAGCTGGTGGTATAGTCTAGGTCCAAAGGCCTGAGAACCAAGGGAGAAAATTGTTGTAAGTCTTGCCTATATTGAAGGTCTAAGAACCAGGAGCGCTGATTTCCATGGGCAGGAGAAGACTGATAAAGTAGCTCCAACAAAAGGAGTGAATTTTCTCTACCTTTCCCTTTTGTTCTCTTGGGGGCCCATAGTGGATTGAATGATCCCTCATCCATGTTGGGAAGGGCCATCTGCTTTACACAATTCACCGACTTTACAAGTACACCAGTTCAAAGGCTAATCTCATCCAGAAACACCCTCACAGACACACCCAGGAATGTTTTACCAGTTATCTGGACATATCTTAGCTCAGACAAGTTGACAAGTAAAATTAACCATCGCATGGCATCAACTTAGCTGCATTCTCCTCAGGTGATTCAGAGGAAGACTCTGCTTTCAAATTTATTAAGATCATTGGCAGAATTTAGTTCGTTCCTTTTGTAGGATTGAAGTCTGCAATTCCTTGCTGTCTCTCAGCCAACAGCTTCTCGGGACTCCTAGAGGCTGCTCTTGTTCCTTGTCACATGGCCTCCTCCATCCCCAGGCCCTGGGACACCATAATCAGTTGGGAAATGTGAACAGAAGATAGTGAAGGATTCAGGAGCGAAGAGGTAAGAAGAAAACCACTGAGGATATGCGGTCATGGGTGCAAGTGAAACAGGTGTTTCAAAGAAGAGAAAACGTTATACTCTGTTGAATGCTATTGATAGGACATGTAAGATGAGAACTGAGAACTGACCATTGGATTTGGTAATGTGGAAAATAGTGTTTCCCATAGCAACAGTTCCAGCTTGGTGGTAGTCAATTTTTAAAAGAACAAAGAAAAACTGAAGACAAAGCAGAGTATGGAGACAACTCCATACTCTGTAAGAAGTTTTGCTATAAATAAAATCAGAATATTAGAACTCAGGAAAAGGGGGGCCAAAACAAACTGTTCTTTTTTTTTTAAGATTTTATTTATTTATTTGACAGAGAGAAAGAAAGAAATCCCAAGTAGGCAGAGAGGCAGGCAGAGAGAGGAGGAAGCAGGCTCCCTGCCGAGCAGGGAGCCCAATGCAGGCCTCGATCCCAGGACCCTAAGATCATGACCTGCGCCGAAGGCAGAGGCTTTAACCCACTGAGCCACCCAGGCACCCTAAACTGTTCTTACATAAGAAAAATAACAGCATGTTTGTATGCTAATGGGAATGATTCTCTGTAGTGTGAAAAATTGACGATGCTTTTGAAGAGAAGAAAAACCGAAATGATGTCCTCGAATAGGCCAGGAGAATGAAATCTTATGCACAAGTGGAGGAACTGACCTTAGTTGAGCAGGGAGAGTCCATCCATAGTAAGAGGGTGAAGGCAGAACTAGAACCTGGGCTATCCAGGTACAGATTCTAGCAACTGGATAGATGCTATAGGTACCTGTGGATATTTGTCTGATTGCTTCTATTTTTCAAGTAAATCATATTATCATTAGTGTTCTGAAGATAGAAAAAGCTTCATTTAGTAGAAAGAGCATTATCGAAAGAATTAGGACTGGATTCTCATACACTGGAGCCTTAAAATAACTCTAGTACTTTGGATAGCCATGCCTAACCTCTGTGCTTCTACTGGTCTACCTGTAAAAGGTTTAACTAGCTACCTACACATCTCTCCCAGTGCCAAAACATTCATATTTTATAATAATAATATTATTATTATATTAGCATGTTTAGTTTCAATTCTTAACTATAGAAAATATACCTGGTACTTTGTTTTTTTGATAGGCAACATGGGGATACACAATACTCCATCAATCCAGATGAAACATTCTTCTCTAATTGGGGCATTTAGAGTATTTCTATTGCATATCGTCAGGGCAGGATTTATTTTTAACAGAAGGGCTATATAGGTCAATTCTCTTCATTTAAATCTACATGAAATGGGGCCCCTGGGTGCCTCCGTTGGTTAAGCCTCTGCTTTCAACTCAGGTCATGATCCCAGTGTCCTGGGATCGAGCCCTGCATCGGGCTCCCTGCTAGGCAGAAAGCCTGCTTTTCCCTCTCCTTCTGCCTACTGCTTCCCCTGCTTGTACTCTCTCTTTCTCTCAAATAAATAAATAAAATATTTTTAAAAATCTACATGAAAAATGCCATGGGATCTTCGAATACAGATAAAACTTGCTTATCTAGAAATTAAAGAATTTAGACCTAGTAAAGACCTTAGAGATAATCCAAAACCTTCATTTCTCAGACAAGGAAACTGAGACCTAGAGAAAGCAAAGCAATTGGTCCATAACTATACAGCCACACAGACAGGGTCCAAGTCCCTGGATGCCGAACCAGTGCTTTTACTTAATAACAGGTAATAGACACTTATTCCTCAATGCAGCTATGCATCTTTCTTTCAGGCTTGGATTATATTTGCTTATTATTGAGAGTCAGAGGGAAATTTCCTGGTAAGTATCTTTCAATATTTGTCAATTTAAATAAAGCAGTTCTCGTACTCACTCAACAATCAAGTATTTACTGAGCTTTTACTAGATGTCAACCTCTATTTTAAAATTGAAGACACAGCATTAAACTCAATAGATGACCATCAGTGCTCACATGAAACTCGATTCTAGTAATAGAAAATTTTCTTCATTCCAGGGATAAATAGTAACTTTGAAGAAACATTCTTTTACCTTTTCACTTGTTCCAAAAGTATGGACCACTGTGCTAGGTGCTGGTGATAGAAGTGTACAATGTGGTTCCTTCTCTCAGAGCTGATGGCATATTGAAGCAGACAGGCATGGAGAAAATGACAGCTGCCACTGTCATTGATGAATGCTGGGACAGGAGTGTGCACAAAAGAGAAGCTCTAAGACTAAGAAGTAAAGCTCAGCTTACTGGCAGAACTGGTACCTGTGTCCAACAGGGTTAGAGATGTGTGAAGAAAGTAATCCATTAAAGGTGGGGGTTAAACAGATTTTGAAGTCAAGTGCAAATGCCAAGAAGCAAGAGAGTACAGAGTAGGAAATGCAAGACTTACTGCCTAATGAGCACACCAGGCAAAGAGGAAGACAAGATTGGCACAAGACAAGGTTGGAGAAGTACGGTGGCAAATGGGAGAGGTGGCGGATGGGAATTCTGCCTATTAGGCTTTACTTTTGTGCCAGGAACTGTGCTAAGCCCTTATTTTTTGTAACACTCTTACAATTCCACTTAGTTTTTAGTCGCCTAGAACAAGTGAAAAAAGTGAAATTCAGGGAGTAAAAAAATCACCAAACCATGGAGTAGGTAAGAAGTGATGTTGAATGAAGGTGTTCTTAAATTCAAAGGCAGAATCTAATTCTTGCTCTAAAACATACTTAAAATCTTATTTTCATTATCTATTTTTTGTTTAATTTGCTCTTGCTTATTTATATTTTTTTACTGATATCAAAGAAAAACCTTGAATATTTTTTTTTAGCAGGAGACTGACATGATTCAAGTATGTTTGAATATTTTTGGATTTTAAAATAGTCTGGCTGTAGAATGGATTTGGAAAGAATAGATCAGTGAGAGAAGTCCTTATTAGAGGCAGAAGGACATTTTGGAAGGCCCTTTTGGAAGGCTCTAAAAGTAATGAATGTCTAAATTAAAGTAGTATAACAAGATATGGATAGAATTGGGTACATTCAAGTATATCAAGAAATATTAAAAATGCTCAACAGACAATACATGTTGACTGAACCTGGACCATGATGGGCTAGGATAGGTGTCCCTCACTAATATTGGGAATACAGGATGGCGATGGCAAGTATAGTGAGTTGAACTGTGTTCAAGTCCTGACCTCTGGAATCTGTGAATGTGACTTTATTTGGAAATAGGCTTTGCAGATATAATCAAGTTAAGATGAGGTCATGCTGCATCAGAGCGGACCCTGAATCCTGTGATGGGTGTCTTTAAAATAAAGAGGCCAAGACACACAGGGACACACACACACACACACACACACACACACACACACACACACACACACACACACACACACACAGGAAATAAGACTATGTGGAGATGGAGACAGAGATTGGGGTGATGCTGCTATGAGCCAAGAAATACCAAGGATTGCCGACAACCACCAGAACTAGGAAAGAGGATGGAACATGTTCTCTCAGCGCCTCTGGAAGGAACCAACTCTGACAGCTTGATTTTGGACTTCTAGCTTCCTAAACTGTGATAGAATAGATTTCTATTGTTTTAAGCCACCTAGTTAATGGTAATTTGTTATGGTACACTTAGGAAACTAATACAGCAAGCAAGTTTATGGGGAGAGGAAGTGTTATTTAATCAGATTTTTATAGGTTACATTTGAGGTCATTGTGGAAAGATCCAGAAGGAAATGGAAATTTGAAGATTAAGAAAGTTCTGAGCTTTGTTTATAAGTTAAAATTTTCTTAAAACTTTCTTTTATTAATTTTAAATAATTGGCTCATTTATTTCATTCAGTCTCATATTAAATATTGTTTCATCAAAGAAATCTTACCTGATAGATCAATCTAAGGTTGCTATTAAATTGTGCCTGCATGTTACAGTTTTTTGTTCACTATATAGCTCTTATTACTCTGTTTTATTTACTCTGTACTTTCCTTCTTCCTTTCTTACATCCTTTCATCCTTTTTTCTTCCACATCAGGAGGCTCTGGGACTTGGGGCTGTTAGAAGGGACTTGCATATGGCCTGAGAACCCATTATTTCACTGTGTTCCTCAGAAGTTGCTGGAAGATACCGCCTTCACTAAAGAAGCAAGAAATGCTCTAGTGGCAGTGGTACAAGCATCACTGGGGTGCTCAGTAGAAACTGTCCTTTGGCAGCTGGCACTGATGGCAGTGTTACTGCTGTCAAGTATCAGTCTAACGGTAAAGCACAAGGGGAGAGGCTCAGTGGAGACTCATAACTATAAGCCACAAAACAGAAGTGATTCCATCAGTGGGCGGCAAGATCAAAGTGACGGTGTGTATTGACCCACAAGCATTACAGCAATGGATCAAGTTGTCAAGTTGTTCCTAACAGTAAGATAGATGCAGAGCCACTTAGTGTGTTACAATATTAATGGAAGGAGAAGGGATTGTGAGTAAGCAGATGGAAGGCTGACACCAGCCCCTGCAGGAGATGATTGCAGCTTCCCCCCAGTGGCCCTATCTACTCCAGGGCTCGATCTCAAATGGGTTCCCCTCACTAGTACACACACACATCAAGGATGTGGGTGGTCTAGACTAAAACTGGGGAAAGATTAATGGAAAAGCAGGGACATAAACTGTATCCTAAGACTTAAATAGGAATTTGGCAGAAGGGGTGAACTGAAGACTCTAAGTTTTGAAGAGACATTTTAGCATATTGCTTGTGTAGGAAAAATCGAGGAGCCAAATTCCCGGAACAGGTTGTATGGCAGACAATATTATAAAAGAAAACTGACTTGACTCAAGTGTTAGGATTACCTTACGTTGTTGTAAAAATTAGAAAGTGTAACCTGGCGGGAAAGATTAAAGTTGGCCACAAATACATTGTTTCTTTTCCCACTTTGAAGTAGAAATTAATTAATGTATCTTTGAACTTGGACTGCAATGGATTTTCCTGACCAATACAAAAAAATGGGAATGATGTCTGGGACTTCTGAAGTGAGGTGATAGTGAACATTGTAGGTTTATGCTCAGGCCTCTTAGAAAGCTCTCTCTGGGGATGTTTTTGGGACACATCTTCTTGGAATTCAACTGCCATCCTGTGAGAAGCCCAAGCCAAATGGAGAGATAAGTTTCCTTTCCAATTTATAATGAAAAGGAGAATTTAGCCCCAAGGATAAAGTGAGAAATGTCTTCCCCTCCAACCCCCATTTTGTCTGATCTTCCTGAGTTTTCACTCATAGATAAAATATTTCGCTGGGTTTTTTTAAGAGAGATAATTCCATAACTTAAAAAACATATATTTCTTCTTTTTTTTATTGATCTATCAAATTAATGGTTTTGCGTACTGGTAGATACGCAATAAAGATATCTAATAAATAAAAAAGAATTCTTTTGAGGGCATCAGACTTTTTCTTTGGGGGATGAGAAGAACAACTTTTTTTACCATTTTTGCCAGTAAACAGCATTAGAATAACCAACTCAAAATTCAAGTATCTTATATATTTCAGTGCAATTTCAATTTGTGCAATACTTTGCTGGAACATCAAGTTAATTAAGATAGCCTTACATAAGATTTTGTCTACTCAGTGTTTGTTAAATACATTCAGGTCCAGGTCAAATAATGGCAAAACTGAATGTAAGCTAAAATGAAACCATTTCAATGCAATCCTCTGTAAGAATATAATCTTTTCAGTCCTCAAGGCAACTTGACATCAAGTGGAAGAAACTTTAAATGAATACTCTAATTCTAGGAAGAATGATTGTTGGGGGAAACTAAAGATAAGGATAGAGAGCCACAGAACTACTTGTTGGAATTTACTGGCACAACAATTTAGGCCTTACATTTATGCTTTTGGTAAATACTTTGCATCGCAACGGTTTTTAAGAACAACTTAGCTTTGGATATTATACAGTGTAAGAATGAGCAAATGTGAGTTTAAATCATGACATTCTGGTGTTTTCTTCTGTTGGAAATGGGAAAGCAAAATTAGAGTTATCTTGTCTGCATTAATCTGGATTACAAATGTATGGCTTCACAATTTGGATATGATTTTTAGAGAGAAAAATGGAATACTGAAAAAAACACAATGAACGTAGCCTTAGTCTTTTTTTCCAGCATCTCATACTGGAGGCCTTGAATTTAAGGTTGGATATTTCTAACTGACTATTAAATCCAATATGTATAAAGCCCCTGCAAGAAATTCTATAAGGGAAGTAATAGGATTCTAGCAACAAAACCCTATCCCACACCCCGAGAGTAAAGGCACCTAAATTTTCTTACCATTTCGGAATCAATGTTCTCTACACAAATGCCAGAGGTGGGGCCACCTGGGTGGCTCAGTTGGTTAAGCCGCTGCCTTCAGCTCAGGTCCTGATCCCAGGGTCCTAGGATCAAGTCCCACATCAGGCTCACTGCTCAGTGGAGAGCCTGCTTTTCCCTCTCCCTCTGCCTGTTGCTGTGCCTACCTGTGCTCTCTCTCTCTGTGTCAAATAAATAAATAAAATCTTAAAAAAAAAAAAAAGGCCAGAGGTGTTACTGTTTCCAGGGTTTCTTCATTTATTTTTCTACTACTGCCAGAAGTGTGACACATACTTGCTTGCTGGTATTAACACAAATCCGGACCAAAAAGTTTTAAAACTGATTTTCCTGCTAATTAGGTTATTTTAATTCAGTTACTTATGCCCATTATGTTCCACTTTCCTCATCTGTAACATGCAAGAGGGATTTTAGATAATATCATTAATGTAGGAATCTTTCTAAAAAATGATCAGTAAATATTCACTGTTCAGCAACATCATCAAAGCACTACATTAAAAAAATGCTTTATTATTGAAATAAGCCCACACTAAAGAATGTTAATTAATTTGTATAAGAACAGTCCTTACTCAACATCCTGTCCACCTCCATGTTATTAAATTTCTGGTTCTGTTCTCTAGAATATGCCAAGATCTCCCACAACTATTACATCTAATGACTCATGAACTGCGATCTGCAGAGTCTGTATTAGATCCAAACAAAACTGAACAAAACGGAAACCTCGTATGAGTGTTTTTGTCTGATACTGATATAGATTCAACGGCAAGGTCTCCTTGTGGGTGCTTCTCCTTATCTACTAATGACTGAGTATCTCATCTGCATCTTGTTTGGCCCTCAGACATCTTTGGACATCATGATTTATGTGTTCTTTTGTTATGTGTCTGATCACATCTACACATTCCATTTTTTGGCACAATGAGCATTATTTTTTAGCTTCTTCTGAATTTAATTACTTCCATTACATCCCAGAGTTTTCTACAATGCCATGTAACCTGCTGAATTTAGGATTTATAAATGAAAATAATTTTAGATCTCTGCACAATTATTTCCTTTTAAGAAGTCAGGCATATCTAGGCCTAGAAACGGTCTTAAATGTCAGAATCATTTTGTAAATTCCTTGTTCAACACAATTGTTTATGGAACCTCATTCACCATTAGTTAGTAATGTCTCGTGATATTACTAATTTCAGGTAACTTCAACTTACATATAACATGTAGATTTTTATACCTTAATATTACAAGGAATATCTCTTTTTAAAAATATTTTATTTATTTATTTGTCAGAGAGAGAGAGAGCACAACCAGGGCTCTGAGCTGCAGGCAGAGAGAGAAGGAGAAGGAGACTCCCCTCTGAGCAAGGAGCCCAATGAGGGACTCGATCCCAGGACTCTGGGATCATGACCTGAGCAGAAGGCAGATGCTTAACCAGCTGAGGCACCCAGGCGTCCCACAAGCAATATCTTCAAATTCTGTTTGTAAAGGATCAGTTTTCTTATAAAAAGATGAGTGAATGAGTTGATCTTTGTCTTTTAACACAGCTAAGATAATGACTTTCAGTTCTTGTAAGCTGACACACTGCTCTGTATCAAGAGGAGAATCTCTGTTTAAAATATGCCTTTCTTAGAAATATCTTAAAAGTCCAAGTCAGCCCTTTATTTACATGAAAACTTTGAAACTTCTGCTGAAAGTAAATAAAAATGGATAATTGAAAGTATCCATTTTCTTATTGTAAAAAGAACTACTTTAAACTGTCAGAAAGTTTAGGAATTAGGAATTTTTGATAGAACAGTATGTGCAGCAAGAATCAAAGCTACTAAAGCTTCCTGTATGGCCTTTCTTCTATGCCTGTATTTTTTTCTTTCTGCCTGTCTTTCTATATTTCTCTTTCTCTCAAATACTCTTTCTCTGTCCATCCCCATTTCCTCTAGCTAAAATCACTTTTTACACTTTCTGTGCTTTATAGTTCTCTTCGTCATTAACTGACATATAATATGTAATGTAGAAAACTATTTTCATATTGGACTTGATTATAACATAAAAAGCTTTTGAATATTTTTTTCCTTAAAAGAAATTTCTTTTGCAAAAATGAAAAAATAAATGGTCAGGCAGGCTAATGCTCTTGTCGTACTCTAATCCCAGTGAAGGAATTTCAGAAGTCCTAATCTCAGACTGCTTTCCTAATGAAGTACCCAATACTCCAAATCTTCGTCTTTTTTCTGTCACTCTAGTAAAACGTAATTCCTTATATGTCACTGGAGTAACAGTCTAGTCTTCAGATTGGTCTTAACTTTTATAACCTATTCTTAAAACAACTTTATTAAGATATAACTGACATGTAATACACTTCATGTTTTTAAAGCATACAATGCATTTTGACATATGGATAAACTTGGAAAACCATGAATTAGCAATCAGAATAATAAACATATTCATCACCTACTCAAGTTTCCTTAAACCTCATTGTAACCTCTCCCTCCTGTAATCCCCTTCCCTCATGCCCAGGCAAATACTGGTTTACTTTATGTCACTATGTACTTAGTTTGCTTTTCCTAGAAGTTTATACAGAGTGTTAATCCTTTTTTTTTTTTTTTTGGTCTGACTGCTTTTATTCACTCAGCAAGATATTGTTTTGACTTTAGGCCATGTTATTGTATGCACGGCTTATTTATAGGTAATTTCTAGCACACGAATTGGCAAGTTGGCTCCATATATCCAATCACCTTGGACTAGTGATCCAGCACAAAAACTCTGAAATCTACCCAGCCATCTTTGAGGAGTGTGAACTTGAGGTATACATAGAAATGCACAGTTAATAGCAGGAGCAGAATCTATAAAATACGCAGAAAAGGAGACAGGTTTCCCCTGTTTCCTCACACTAGCAGAGCAATAAGACAAGAGCAATGATCTGGCCTATAATTTAAAAGCTTGATATTTAAGTCTTTATGGATTCCTAAGGATGACTCACGTTTTGAAAACCAATTTTTTAGTTGAAACGTGTGTATGTAGGCATAGTTTTTTCCCAAGGTTATACATATCCATACACTCGCATTTAAATATAAATACACATACACATTTTTAAAATTCTTTCCTAGGGTGCATATCACACCATATAACTCTGTCAACTAAATCAGCAACCAAATGAGATCACCAACATATTTATCTCTGCCATTCGGGTTTTTAGGCAAATAAGCATTTAATCTACCTTCCAGAATTATTTTATTTCCAGTTGATAAGTTAGCTGATGAAGGAAAATTTGTTTATAGAAAAATTTCCAGTATTAAGGGTGAATGATAGAATTAGAAAAATCACCATTTTTAATCCTTACTGAATAATCGGTATATGCATTAATGATTAGTGAAAACTAAGCCCAATAAGTAAAAAATTGATGGGAACTCTATTATGGATAAAACACTGTCACTCTCTGAATCCACTGATTAGTATTTGAATCCCTAAATGTGGAATAACCGTACATAGGTATCTCCTGGCATGATGCATAAAAAAAATACACAGATTTGTCTATAAATACTTATCCTTAAAAGTGAACTTGAATAATATCAAGCTTCAAGACCATACAAGCACAAGAGCATAAAGGACATACGGTGACAAGTTAACAGCATGAGGGCATAAAAATATCAAATCCGGAATGTGAAACATTCTGAAGATCTATACAACCAATGATTAAGTTTCTTTCATAAACCAGTGGCATTGAAGAAAGGGAGGGAGGATATTCTACAAGAGATAAGCAGTAACAACCAAATAAGTACACTTTAATTAATTGTATTTCTTCTAACATTGGCATGTGGTATGGATATAGGGTTTTTTCCCCTTCATTAGAGATGCACACTGAAATATCTGAGGAAATGATACAGTATGTGAACTTGCTTTGAAATTCCCCTGAAACATGATCCAAGTCATGATCTCATGAGTCACGGGACAGAGCCCCACGTCAGGCTGTACACTCAGAGGGGAGTCTGCTTAAATATTCTCTCAAACAAAAAGAAATAAAAGGCATTCAAATTGGCAAAGAAGTCAAACTTTTACTCTTCACAGATGACATATTACTTTATGTGGAAAACCCAGAAGACTCTACACCAAAATTGCTAGAACTCAAACAGGTATTCAGCAATGTGGCAGGATATAAAGTCAAGGCACAGAAATCAGTGGCATTTCTATACACTAACAATGAGACAGAAGAAAAAGAAATTGGGGAGTCTATCCCATTTACAACTGCACCAAAAACCATAAGATACTTATGAATAAACTTACCTAAAGAGGCAAAGGATCTGTACTTAGGAAACCACAGAACAATTATGAAAGAAATTGAGGAAGACACAAAGAAATGGAAAAACATTCCATGCTCATGGATTGGAAAAATAAATATTGTTAAAATGCCTATGCTCCCTAGAGCAATCTACACATTCAATACAACCCCTTTCGAAATACCACTGGTATGTTTCACAGATCTGGAACAAATAATCCTAAAATTTGTATGGAACCAGAAAAGGCCCTGAATAGCTAGAAAAATGTTGAAAAGAAACCCAAAGCAGGTAGCATCATAATGCCGGACTTCAAGCTCTATTACAAAGCTGTAATCATCAAGACAGTATGGTACTGGCACAAAAACAGACACATAGATCATTGGAACAGAATAGAGAACCCAGAAATGGACCCTCAACTTTATGGTCAGCTTATCTTTGCCAAAGCAGGAAAGAATATCCAATGGAAAAAAGACAGTCTGTTCAACAAATGGTGTTAGGGAAACGGGACAGCCACATGCAGGAGAATGAAATTGGACCATTTTCTTATACCAGACACAAAGATAAACTCAAAGTGGATAAAAGACCTAAATATCCAGTCAAGAAATGGAACGAAGACGTGAACAGACATTTCTCCAAAGAAGACATACACATGGCCAACAGACATGAAAAAATGCCCAACATCACTTGACATCAGAGAAATACAAATCAAAACCATGATAACCACTATACCACCTCACACCAGTCAGAATGGCTAAAATTAACAAGTCAGGAAACAACAGATGGTGGTAAGGATGTGGAGAAAGGGGAACCCTCTTAGAATGAAAGCTGGTACAGCCACTCTGGAAAACAGTATGGAGGTTCCTCAAGAAGTTAAAATAGAGGCTACCCTATGATCCAGCAATTGCACTACAGGGTATTTATCCTAAAGAAACAAATGTAGTGACCTGAAGAGGCACCTGCACCCTAATGGTTATAACATCAATGTCCACGATAGCTAAATTATGGAAAAAGCCAAAATTCCATAGACAGATGAATGGATAAAGAAGATGTGGCGCGCGCGCACACACACACACACACACACACACACACACACACACACGTTTTTCCATTTCTTTGTGTCTTCCTCAATTTCTTTCATAATTGTTCTGTGGTTTCCTGAGTACAGATCCAGTATGACTGGAATACTACCCAGTCATAAAAAATTAAATCTTACCATTTGCAACCATGTGGATGTAACTACAGGGTATTATGCTAACGAAAATAAGTCAATCGGAGAAAGACAATTGTCATATGATCTCACTCATATGTGGAATTTAAGAAATGAAACAAAGGATCACAGGGGAAGAGAGGGAAAAATGAAATAAGATGAAATCAGAGAGGAAAACCAAACCATAAGAAACTCTTGACTACAGGAAACAAACCGAGGGATGCTGGAGGGGAGGGGATGGGGGAATGGAGTAACTGGGTGATGGGCATTAAGGAGGGCACGTGATGTAATGAGCACTGGGTATTATATAAGACTGATGAATTACTGACCTCTACCTCTGAAACTGATAATACATTATATGTTAATTAATTGAATTTAAATAAAATAAAATTTAAATGTAGCAGAAGGCTCACTCAAGGAATATTGTTGCTCAGTTGTGCTATAATTGATGTGATTTATCAGTGAGTGGATAAATGTTACAGAAAGTGGAAAAAAGGAAGGTCAGAGGTCTTGTTTTCCACTACAGCAGTAAGTCATGTTAAGATATGCATTATGTGAACTTGCTTAATCCTGACTTCACTATATTTTTCCCTTCTTCCTCTTCGCTGAAATCGTGCTTTATACATGTTTTTTTTTTTTCTCCATGTCTTTTAGCAAACTACTTTAAAAGCCTTTTTGGAATAGGTAAAAGGTTAGTATGGTAAAAGATAGTATGGTACTGGCACAAAAGCAGACAGATCAATGGAACAGAATAGAGAACCCTTTACTCTTCCTGGGTAAACAATAATAAGCTAATGAGGAGACACCTCAAATATCAAATAATTGAGATTTACAATCTTTTACCATTTTGCTTATGTATTTTTTTCTCTATAGGATTTTTGCTAATGAGTTATCTACCTGTAAGTTAGATTAAAAATACTCACGCAATTTATTTTTTTAAAGTAGTTCCACTTATGTTTTATTTTATTTATTTATTTGACAAAGAAGGGGAGAGCGAGAGAGTGCACAAGCAGGGGGAGCAGGAGAAGCAGATTCCCCGCTAAGCAGGGAGCCTGACGTGGGGCTAGATCCCAGATCACAGGATCCGGGGATCACCACCTGAGCTGAAGGCAGACACTTAACTGACTGAGCCACCCAGGCAGCTGACTCAAGCAATTTATTATAAAAAGGAAAAAAAAAATTCTATTTGCTCTTTAAGATCAGGTATTTTGGGAATTTTTTTGGTGATTTTGCTTTTGTTTTTGGCCAATAACTGAAAACCTTAAAAAATTCCAGGGGAAAACATACCGACTCTTATAAAAATTTGGATTACAAAATTAAACATATTCAATGAAAGTGTAAAAATCATGCTTTAAACAGAATTACCAAGTTTAAAATAAAAAGAAGTTACACTGAATAAAAATTTGGATAGTGAGACTTTTTGAACTTCAGTTTCCTTATTTATATAGCAAAGGTTGGAAAGAATGATACTGAGCTTAACCACATTCTGAAATTCCATGATTGCTAATCAGTTTATTCTTCTGGCAATTTAATACGCTGAAAAAGTGAACTTCTTTAACTCATTCTTTACAACTTGAAAAAATTCTTCAATGAGTCTTTGTTATAGTGTCCCTGTAGCAATAACAATGAAATAAAAATAAAGCTAAAAGACATAATTCTACAGAAGAATAAAATCTGGGATGCAATTGTAGCTATGCTAAAGACTGTTTTGCATGCATCTACAATCAATAAAAGGAGGGGGAAAAAATCTCTGGAAGTTCAAGGCTCCAGAATCACGCCTACAAGCTCAGACAGTCTGGCTGAATTTATACAAAGCAGAAATTGCATAAAGTTATGAGAGCCATTACAGAAAAAATTTCCATTAGTCTTTTAGCTGAAATAAGCTTCAAGAGACAAAAATACAGTGTGGACCAGGGAGGCATGGAGGTTGAGGGAGTCAAGATGAGTTTTTAGTGGAAAGAATGAAGTAGGGATATTTGGAAAGCTAAGTAAGCCTGAGTAGATACAGGGGTAGGTCAGCATGCTTCTTTCTTGGGAAAGTGATTGCAAATCCTAGGGTCAGAAATTCCTTGTGGGCTTTCTGAGGGCTTTTGAGTACCTCTTGTCTCAGAGGTTCAATTTATAGTGAATGAACAATCCCATCATTCAAGGTTTTTGATTATTAACAAAAGGAAATGTCATTTGAAAAAACAATGGTTTTTTCATGGAAAGTAAAGCAAGCATTAGATCACCTCATTAAAAAAAAAAAAAAAAGCAAACAATAAAACAGCTTTTAAAATACTTCCCAGAATATCAAGTTGCAGTACTTGGGGAAATAGGAGTTAGGACTTTTAAAAATCTATTTTGAGAATTGCCATCAAGCAATCAAGGATCCTTGAGTTAGGAATTTGGATGAAACTTATTTTATCTAATTAATATACTCAAAATGCTGCTAAAATGCCATTTCTCTTGAAGAGTATTTCCTGGCTAATGCTTTTTCTTCAAAGATAACTCCTAGCAGAAATTTCCATCCTCTAAATTTGATCTTATTCCTATCCTCTATTAGCACTCATTTCTCAGAAGTATAATTGTTTTTCACATGGCCGTATCTCTCGCAAGATTTATGCTATCTGGGAGGAAGTAGCCATATCTTATTAATGTCTCTGTCTTCATTGCCTGAGCCTTATGCTAGTCACATTATAGGTACTTAGCAGTTAATGAGCAAATGAATGATAACTAATACAAACTAACATTTGTCATCCGAACTATCAGTAAGACTTACCCCAATTTATACATAAGAGCTTAGTCTCATAGGACACTCTGACTTATTTTTTGACTAAAAATTTGGTTTGAGATAAAATTGTAATAACTTCCAGAAACCCTGGATGCTTATCAAAACTCCTTCCATGAAATCTTTAGAGATTCACTTATCATCTAATTGATAAATCTAAATTCTTGCCTAATCTGTTCTTCATTGCTTAATACTCATAAAGACAGCTGTGTGAATCTCAAAAGCTGAATTTATTATGGACTTCTGAAATATCTATTTCCAATTGCGTGCTTTAATTTTATTCTGTGGTTTAAAGATTTATCAAGTACGTTTTCTGAATGCTTAGAAAAGGCCCATCACATTTAAATTAATTAATTTAATCTTAATATTAATTATAATAAACTCTTTATATTTAGATAATTTAATTTTCAGGTTTATCAGATTCTTAAAATGTAATTCTCTTTCCTAGAATTATTGACATATGTTTAGGTGTGAAAAGGTATTAATGTTTATCAAATTTAAAGCTTTAGAATTTAAAACCAGGCTCTTAATCTACATAAACTTAAACCCAGGTTGCATGACAGGTCATGCAACAATAAAACATTATTGTGCCTTGGCAGTTACTCCTGGAAGCTATGTGGTTCTTTACTCTGATCAAATTTTATTTATCATAAATTGTATTTATCGTGAAAATCAGGGAAAGATTCTTGAGGAAACCAGAAACTAACAGACCAGGAAGAGCCAATATACTGTAGTTAATGACAACATTCCAACACATTGGGGTCAGACAGTGGTATTTCCAGATTCTGGTTTCATCACATAGTTATTTAAACCTCTGAGTCTCAGTATCTTGATCTACAGAAATAAAGATGCAGCACTTGCAGGACTGTTTTGATCATTAAATGATCAGAACAAATATTAGATGTTGTTACTAAATTTGCTGTCCAGTTTTTGTTGTTGTTGTTGTTTTCTCTCTCTCTTCCCTTCTTTGAAAACCTGCCTTTTATTTTCTCTTATTCTTATTTTCTTCATGTTTTCTTTCTACTTCCTTGGGTTTGATGGCAGTTCTACTATTCACTGCCATTCCTCTCCAAATAGAATTTGAATTAAATATTTACTATAAATAAGATACAAACTAAAAAAGAAAGAACTTATTTTCCATTTCTTTGCCAATCTCCTTAAGCACCAGGTCTATGTCCCTCTTCCCTTCCCCCTTCTCTCTTTTACATTCCCTTTAATTAGGAAATAAGTTTGATACATAATAGGACAAATTTGAAACTAATGAAGCTGCCAAAGAATATACAACACATACAAGAAAATAACTAACGGATTGAAAGATGTACTAAACAAAAGATTTAAGGAGCTTGAAAATGTTTTTCAAATTTCAACATGCTTATTTTGCAGGAAAAAAAAAAGCCCAAATCAATGCCAGGAAAACAGATGGGCTCAATATAAAAAAAATGAATTTATAGAAAGAAGGTTCTGACAATGAAGCAAGTTTTGATTTGGGGGATGTGGTATCACCAGTCAGAATTTTAACCTTGTCATTTTAGCCCTTGTCGTTCTAGCCTTGAAGTACTTTTAGGATGTTTCATTTCCTCCGTATCCAAATCATAGCCATGTCCAATGCAAAGAGCAGTTTATTCTCTGTCATTCCCTATCTGTGCTTCTGTTCCATGCCAAGCTCCAATATTAGAGAGGCCATATTGAAGAGTAAGAAACAGATTACTTCTAAATTATATGAAAGAAAGATATTTCCAAATTCCATTCTTCTTCTATCTTCTATACTATAGAAATTTTGTTGGCATATCTTCACAGCCAGATAAAACCCACAAGAAGTCAATCAGACTTCATGGGGTGAGTTTATGGAAAAGTTCCTGAGCCACTGTGCAAACTGAGTTTTATTAGAGTTTTGGGATGGCTGTTCTAAGGAAACTCCAGTGTCATTCAAACACTAAATTTTACTCATCTTCTCTAATCAGAATTACATCTTGGAAAAGTGCTTTGCTAATCTTCATTATCTGAAGCCATAATGTAAAACTTTCCACTGATATAGGACATTAACTTTTCCTATATTCATTATAACTTATTTGGTTGACAGTCTACTTATCTTTATACTTTTTGGAGAAAGAATTTTTACTGTCTAGCCATCTCAATCCCAGCATTATTATGAAAGCAGAAAGATTAAAAGAAAGTAGAGTAAACTCAAATATTACTAAAAGATATACTTATGCAAACTCCTGTTTAAGAGAATAAAAAGTGTTCAGAAGGACAGTGAGTGCTTTGAGGAGAGGATGTAGTTAGCCTTTCAACTAAATACAGTGCTTCATAAGCTGACTTTGTGAAAAATCAGCACATCAGAGCAGTATCAGACACTTTAATCTGCTCTGATATTTTACCACTTTTAGGTCCCTACATTGTTCTCTGGCCAAATAAAAAAGGTGGAAAAATAAAAGACCATTGACCTTGCAAACTTTTACCTGCAAATTTAAGGTACAAGCAAAGGTCAGCACAGTTTCTTTAGGCTTAAAGGTAATTCTTGAAAAGTTAAAAAGATGTCAGTGTGAAAAAATATGTGAGAGTTCACATTTTATTGCATTTACTCTGGTGTGGTAAGACTTTTACTCCTGAAGGAAAACTGGAGTCCCCGTCACAGAAAGTTTTAGGATTTAAAATTTGGACCTTTTTAGTCAAACACAGTCATAATTTAAAACTGTTTATTTATGTGAGAAAAAGGATGAAAAAGTGGAGTAGTATCTATTTATGACCCTGTCTCATCCTGACATTTCTATGAGATGTTATCCCCATTTTCAGATGAAGTACTTGAGAAAAGAAAAATAGGGTAGGTAATTTATCCAAGATAACAGAGCTAAGAAAACACGAGACAGAGTCTGAAATCAAGATGGTGAGAAGGATAAGGAGGCTGTGAAAGAGAAACTCACCCAGGTCATTCGAAGGCATGAGTGTTCTCAATAGATAAACACAAAAGTTCCATAAAAGAAACATCTCTTCATTAAAAAGGCAATTGAAAATTTCAAGTCTTTGAGATAGCCTATTTTCTCTAAGTATGTTTTGGAATCTGTCACCAAAAAGTTTTATTTTATTTTATTTTTTACTTTGTGGAGGGCTAAAGCAGCAAGATATCAGCTCAGGTTTATTATGTCCAGCAGCCCCAAGGAGGGCTTGGGAGATGGATGTTTCCAGGAATTGGTACCATAGCCCCTGCCCTACTGAATCAGGTCATCCAAGGTACATGTCAACAAGGAGAATCCCCTGTTCCAGGATGAACACCCCATAACCACCTGTTCTCCCTGAACCTGCAGCTGGGGCTCGACTCCAACCCTAGAGAATCTGTCCAACTACAGCCCTTGATCATTCAGCATGGATGGCTACAACATGAGCATTGCTTTGGTAGCAGCAACAAAGACCTCCAGACACAGCCAAGGCCTGAAACACTGGGACTCATTCTCCATGACCAGACTCCAGTTTTGCTCCAGCTTCTGCAGGCAGAACTTCCAGTGAAGAAGCCAAAGAACTTCCAAGTCCCCTTAGCAGTGAAAGGGGATTCACGTATCATCTAAGATATATGGTAACTGTTTCATTTTTTTTATTCAACCTCTTGAGCAGCTCTACAGTTTTTTAGCAAATACGTCTTTCCTCCTCATGTCCAGCAAAATTCTGTTTCATGAAAATTTAAAGCAAAATCCTTAATGCCTATCCTTCACAGAAACTGAAGAGTATTTGCTCAGTGAGTTTTTCTGATCCTTTCATATATAATGCATATCAAAGAAAATTTAGTTTTTCCTTAGTTATCACCAACTGTGTTGAGTCTTAAGATTCTATCACTTTTAATTTTAGTCAGGCTTTTCAAACAACTGGTAGTTCATGTTACTTTCTTCCTTGCAATAATGGAGATTTATAATAGTTTCAAAATACTAATATCACTATTATTTAATACATAAGTGCTAATCCATTAACCTAATTTTGCTAGAAACTAGTAAGTATTATATGTCTTTAAACTTATCATCTTTAATCGCAAAGATGATACCATTCGTTTTATTCTGTAGAAGTCAACTTGCTCTGGAAAGACCATTCACCATATTTCCCTGCTCTGCAATAGCAGAACTACACAGATACTCCAAATGTTGTAATTCTGTGGAACCACAAAAGACCCTGAATAGCCAAAGCAATCTTGAAGAAGGAGAATGAAGCTGGAAACATCGTACTTCTTGATTTCAAACTGTACTACAAAGTTATAGTAATGAAACAGTGGAATATTAGTATGAAAACAGAAATAGAGCTAATGAAACAGAATAGGCAGTTCAGCAGTTAACCATGCATATATGGTGCATTCATTTATGACGAAGGAGCTACAGATATAAAATGAGAAAAGGATAGTCTCTTAATAAATGATGTTGAGAAAACTGGACAGCTGTACGCAAAGAAGTGAAACTGAACTCCTATTTTATACCATACGCAAAATGAATTCAAAATGGATTAAAGACTTTTTAATGTGAGTCCTGAAACCATAAAACTCCTAGTAGAAAACACAAGGATAAGTTCCTTAACATTGGTCTTGGCAATGTTTTTTTAGATTTGACACGAAAAGCAAAGGCAACAACGGAAAAAAAAAGAAAAGAAAAAAGAAAAAGTGAAACTACATCCAACTAAAAATCTTCTCCAGAGTAAAGGAAATGATCAACAAAATGAAAAGACAACCGCCCAAATTGGAGAAAGGATTTGCAAATCATATTCAAGGGTTATATCCAAAATATATAAATAATTCTTATGACTCAATAGGAAAATAAAATCCAATTAAGAATGGGAAGAACGGAATAGACATTTTTCCAAAGATGACATACACATGTCCAAAGGGTACATGAAAAGTTGATAAATATCACTAGTAATCAGGGAAATGCAAATCAAAACCACAATGAGATATCACCTCACACCTGATCGAATGGCTAAAATCAAAGAGTTAGTAAGTGTTGTAGAAACTGTGGAGAAACGAAAACCCTTGTGCACTGTTGGTGGAAGTGTAAATTGGTATAGCCACTATGGGAATCACTATGGAGGTTGCTCAAAAATTAAAAATAGAACTACGATATGGTCCAGCAATTTCATCTCTGGGTATATATCCAAAGGAAATGAAAACAGGATATTGTGATATTTGTAATCCCACATTCATCACAGCATTATTCACACTAGCCAAGATACAGAAACAACCTTAGTATCCACTGATGGATGAAAGGATTAAAAAAAGATGTGGTATATTTATACAATGGATTATTATTATTCATCCACGAGAAAGAAGGATATTCTGTCATTTGAGCCAACATAGATGGATCTTGAAGGTATTATGCTAGGTGAAATGAGCCAGAGAAAGACAAATACTGCAAGGTATCACTTATAAGTGCAATATAACAAAAAAGCCAAACTCAGAAAAACAGAGAGTAGAAAAACAGTTGTCAGGAGCTGGTGAGGGGTGGGGAGGAATAAGCAAATACAGAGATGTTAATAACGGGTATGAACTTTTAGCTATAAGGTGAATAAGGTCTGAAGATCTAATGTAAGACTAGTTTTATATGATACATAGTCAACTATGATGACTTAGTTTCTACTGGCCCTTAGCAAATTGCCACACAGTCAGTTGTTTAAAAATGCATACATTTATTATCTCAGTTTCTGTAGGTTAAGTCAGGCATGGGTTAGTTGGGTCCTCCACTCCATCTCTGAAGGCTAGAATCAAGATTTTTACCAAATTATTATGTCCTCATCTAGAGGCTCAACTTGTGAAGAATCTGTTCTCAAGCTCATTCAAGATGTCGGCAAAAATTTCCCTACATCTGTAACACTAAGGACTCCAGTTTCTTACTGGCTGTTGGCTTTGACTCCCTCAGGTCCCAGAAGCTTCCCATAGTCCCACGCCATGACTCTTCTTTCAACACAGTTCCTAATATGGCTGCTTGTTTCTTCAAGGTCAGTAGGAGTATCTTGCTCTGGCCAGCCAAGACAGTATCTTAGGTAAAATATATGTAATATATAATATATATAATAAATAAGTAAATTACATATACATATATATATATAGGGAGAGAGAGAGAGAGAGGGATATATATATATATATATATATATATATAATATAATATATATAATTTTGCCACCTTCTATTATCTAGAAGCCTGGACTCTAGTTGAAGGAAGTCATAGAAGGGTATGACTCACTGGGGGGACCACCTTAGGTGTATCTGTCACACGAGACTATTGAATATTTTCCCAGTATCGTGATTAAAAGACACAGTGCAAGACCTGAAAACTAGGTACATATTATTTAATGTATTTCCCCATATTGCTTGTGAGGGTGTTTTGGGTTTGTTTCGTTTTTGTTTTTGTTTTTGCTTTTTTGTATGGAAGGATGCATCCCTAAAAGATGTTTTAAAGACCTTTTGTTGTCAGTAGTATTTCTTAACTCCGTGAATACAAGGACTACTATTTTTACTGCATTTTGTAAGAGTAACATTCCACTTTGCTTACACTTCTGTTTTTTCTCTTCTTTTTTTATTACGGGAATAGCAAATAAACTTATAATTTGCTCCATTTTGCATTTACTCCTATCTAGAGGTCTTCTCTTCTTGTGGCGAAACATATTTCTGATTTTCAGTGATGGTTTCATCTGCAATCCTATTTGTGTTTTCTTACAAAAGGGAGAGTGAGAGAGATCAAGCTCTAGCGCTAGCAACTGCAGCATTCAGAATAACAAAGATAGGCATTGAAAGGCTTGGCTGGATTGACATCAGTAGCAGAAACAAAGCATTATTTATGAAGCCTGCCTGGATACAATTTTCCAATGGTAATTTCTATTCCCTGACTCATTCCTCTTTTAGCATACACATTTAATGAAAACATTATGGAACAAAACCCAAAAGCAATCTGATGCCAAAGCACACTTAAGTATTGCTTAGCATGATGAAAAATGTTGTAAGAACAAATCACTGTGACTGGGATATTAATGGGCCAAGCCATGGCCTCAAGGTGGCTGTGGCTGTAGAATTTGGTACACCAGGTAAACAAAGCAGCGCTTTTTGCCTTCATACCACACAGCAAAACCACACCCCTGTCTAATTGCCAGGCTGAAGCTTCCCTCCTTTTCAGTCAAGCTGTAGTGTTTGTACTTGGAGGCAGTTTCCCTGTGGAAATGATCACGATGGACCAGACAGCTGAGGTAATAATGTAACCAGGGTTACTGAACATTTCACTGCTTGCATTAGCAAGAAGATAATATGGTTAATCAATCCACAAATACTTTCTGAATTATTATTAAATGCAAGACACACACCGGCACACCAGTCTATAATCAGAGGAGATAATGCAAATGATAGCACACTGTAAAAGGTCCATCTCCACTAAAATGTCAGTTATGATGATCTAAAATAATATAACTTATTATTTGTATTATTTTGCAGCCTGACCTCCAAGTAGGAAGACGGTGCTTTTATTCCGCTGAGAGTGACCCAGGATTATCTGGACTGAAGTACATTTTGGTTAAAACAAAACATCCTGGGAGCTGGATCAGAAGGTTAACAGTAAAGGATGCTAATTAAATTTGTTGCAGTATTCACTTCACGGTATTTGAGAGTCAAAGTATTATTCTGTACAGCTTAAACTTATAAGTGATATATGTCAATTATATTTATGAAAACTGTAAAAATAAGCAGCTAATAGAAAGCAGGCCAGAGTCTTCGAAAAGTACTCCCAAGATTCTGTTATTTTTCACTACGTAATTAGCAAGATAAAGGGTCTCTGCTCCCCACTGAGTAAATGGACTGACTTGGAAAGAGAATGGTGCATTTGTAGATGGCCAATATTCCAGACTAATCTAATTTATTAAAGTGTTCTTAATTAAACGTGTTTCTCTGCTATGCAAAGTGCCATAGGCCTCAGTACCATCATGTTATCAGCACATTTACCTTTTATTATACATGTATAGCTTGGCATAACATTGGTCCACTTTATATGGAGAGACACTGAGAAATGGCTTTTATACATTTCACTGGTTATGAAAGGGAAGTTATGATTTAGCCTTAAGCCAACTTTCCTGCCTTGGGCTCCAGGCTTTTTTTCTTATTTTCTATTTCTTTATCATTTACTGAGCAGCTTCTGTTATTCTTCATTTCTCTTCCACAAATGGAGCCCTGAACTCAAGGCAATATGTTGAAGAGAGAACACTAATCCCAGTTACTTATTAAGTAGGCTTTGAATGCTTATAATTCAACGCTATCTCTTTTGACTTGTCAAGTTCGGTGTTTCCTTCAGCTGGAGGGCATATACAGGGAACCTCCTTTTTTTTTTCTTTTTTCTTTTTTTTCTTTCTGCTTTGCAGTCAGCATCAGCAATATCAGAACATAGACAACCAACAGCTTCCAACCCAGATGGCTTCTGGTGCTGCCTTCATGTTCTTAAGTGAAGGAGGGTGAGACTTGGCGAACCATTATAATATCCTTCCAATCTGTGCACTGCCATTTTGATGCTAATGCAGTATTCCTAAAGAATATTCCCCAAACGGCAAGTTGCTAAACAGATGCTTTCTCCTGACATTCCCCTTCAATTCATAGGGAGTTTTGAATTTAAAGACACATAAAACTGTCTCCTTGCAGTCAGTGAAGCTTCTACATTCACCAGTTAGCATTGCATACATTTAAGGAAAAGTTGAGATGTCTTGATTTAAACTTAATTTTCACCTTCTTTATAATATCTCCAAGCTAATAATCAAGATATAATTTATCATTTTGTTATTATTATTATTTTTAATGTGGAGACCTGCAGCCTAATTAATGCCCGATGAATTCTAAAAGAACCTAGCATACTTGAGCCCAAAGTAGATGGAGGACTGAGATGCAACCCTTTAAAACAGCCTCACTTAGGGGTGTCTGGGTGACTCAGTTAAGCTTCTGCTTTCGGCTCAGGTCATGATACTGGGGTCCTGGGATCACATCCTGTATCGGGTTCCCTGCTCAGCGAGTCTGCTTCTCCTCTCTCTATATACCTCCCCCACTTCTTGTGCTCTCTCTCTCCCTCTCAAATAAATAAATAAAATCTTTAAAAACAACAAAAAAACCCCAAACAGCCTCATTTAACCCACCAACCCACCTGTGCGGAGGTCGCTTGGTCAACATTTTACAGCAAGCCCTTAAAATCTGAAGTAGTTTTGAGAGATTATCTTAAAATGTGATTCCACAGTTATGTGGTGTTTTTCTCAGAGTATCTGGATATTGTTTAGAAAGTTCTTGATCAAGAGTGGTTAAGTGGTTATAGGAAGAAAGCAACCAGACAAGACTAGGGCAAGTATCTCCAAACTCAATGACTGCACAAAAAAATTAAAATTTAGAAAGAAAAGAATTTTCCCAGGATTACACTAGTCAAAAATATAAATATAGTTTGATAGTGTATTTTGTAAAGTTATTCCCCAATGCAGTGAAAGAATAGAGAGTCTTTAATTAGAAACAACAGTGCTAATATGGATGAGGAAGATGGTGGAAGCAGAAGCATTTTTGTTTTAAACCAGTCTTATATTAGGCTAAACTGTGACAAAATGAAGTAATACTTAAAAAAATCTAACATAAGAGAATGTAAATAAAGACTTTTATTTCTCTCTCTCAGTTAAAAGTCAAAGAAGCACGCTCATAGGTTGCACTACAGTGTCAGGGACTCAAACACCCCAATTATTCCATTGTATGACCTTAACCTCAGGTCAAAGGCAATAGGATCTGCATTTTAAGCAGCAGGGTAAAAAGAACAAAGAAGGCAGAATATGGGGGTGTGCTAGTTGTCCCCTGAGAATGGTTTCTGGAAGTCACTGTACTGCAAAAGTAAGAACACTTTATTTTTAATGACTCATCGTCCAGACTATAGTTCATGGACATGGCTAGCTGCACAGGAATTTGGGGAATGTGGTCTTCAAGATAAAAATTGAAGGATCCTATTCCTACGGAAAATGGAGAGAGTAAGGAACAGCGGAACAATAATTGCCATAACTAATGATAAATAAGATAAATAAAGAGTGACACTTGAAGAAGGATGTAGGAATGTCTCCTGAAATGTTACCCAATTGTTTATAAAAAATTTTAAATACACTTTGTAATAGTATGTTTAAAATGAAATCCAACTTGAATTCTTGTTATGATAATAGAACCGTGTGATTTAAAATAGAGTCACCCCTGTTAAAATAGAGTTAAAATATTTCAAGGAAAATTTCAGTTTCAGATAGTTCTGATAAAATTATTATGGAATTAGAGAGGAGTAAAATGCAATTGGTAAAAAAAATTAAAATCTTTGTAAAAAATCTAATTTCTCCCAGAGGCTGAGAGAAAAGTGTAACTCCAACATGGTCCATCAAGATGAGAATTTGATTAATTTTAAATTTATTGATTGAAGGAGAAAGTTATTTGGTGAAACTAGAAGATGTAATTGGAGAAGCAAGCAAAGAGTTAGGGTTAGAACGCTGACCATTTATTAGCAGTGTATACTTAGGTAAAATAATTAACCATCTAAGCCTCAGTTTTCTTATCTCTAAGAATTATAAGACCTACCTCATAAGTTGTTGTAAAGATCAAATGATAAAAATATAACCAAAATGCATATAGTACAGTATTCAGAAAGTTAATTATCATTATAATTATGCCTTACAACTGTTACATATGCCACTTTTTTCTACCATCTGGTTGAGTAGAAAGATGGAAGATGAACTATAGTGGGAGAAGGGGAAGAATATCTGAAATTATGAATTCACCATTATTCCACACTAGTTATTCAATCCCCTCACCCCCAATTATTTCTATAAAATTATAATGAACTTCCAGCTTCCAGTTCAATAAGAAAGGAGCTTGGAAGTTGCCACCTCATGTTAACAAATGAAAAGTTGAAAGACTGAAAAATAACACTCCTGTTTAAGTGAAAGAAGGAAGATAAGGGCAAAAAGAGGAGATGGAAGAATACAGAGCAAAACGCCCCCAAGACTAGAGAGACAGGTGAATACAAGAAGTCACAGCTTTCCAGAGTAGAGACTTACTAGCAGAAACAGTCTTAGGAACCAGTGTCTGGGGAAGAAAACTGAACCATAATTACTGAATTGCTGGAGATGTAATGTGGACGCTGAGAATTAAAAACTCCAGGGAACCCAGACATAGAAGAGCTGTCGAAAATATTGTGAAATTTACCTCCAGAAACTCAACCAGTTTCCCACAGTAAAAACTGGAGAAAAATCCCCTCCTGCTAGCCATGGGGGTGGGGAGTGTTGGGGAAGGAATCATTTTGAAATACTCCAGAAGACTCCATTTTTCTAAAGTCTGCCTCAGGGAAAACTAGTTAAAAAGATTTTACTAAATTACTACTGTGTTATCAGAGCCTAAATAACCTGGGGATGGTAAATACCCAACTCCAGCCCACTCTAGTCATCCTCATGCTAAAATATACAAATTTATATATAACTGAAATATATAGATGCTTATGTATACTCATATATAAATGAAATGAATGGCAGAAATACTATAAAAAATAAGAGGAAATAATTAGCATTATTTTGTTATTATAAATTACATTACCTGTGAAGTGTTGCAGTGTTATTTGAAAGTGGAATAGGATTAGCTATTAAGAACTGGGGCGCCTGGGTGGCTCAGCCTGTTGAGAGTCCAGCTCCTGATTTTGGCTCAGATCATGGTCTCAGGTGCTGTGAGAGCGAGCCCTGCCTTGGGCTCAGCCAGGAGTCTGCTTAAGGATACTCTCCCTCTTTCCTCTTCCTTTGCCCCTTACTCGTGCCTTTCTCTCTCTAAAATAAATAAATAAATCTTAAAAAAAACCCCAACTTATTGTGAACTCTAGGGGAACCACTAAAGTTAAAAAAAATGTATAACAGGCATGGTAGGGGAGGTAAGAGAATGGAATATAAAGTGCTCGATTAAATCCACAACACAGAAAATGAGTGGAAGACAAAGAGAGGATAAAGAAAAAAGGGCAACAACCAGAAAAACTACAACAAAACCCACACATGGTGGGTATTAATCCAACTATACCAAGAATTACTCTGAATGTCAATAGTCTAAGAGTGTAAGTTAAAAGACAAAGATGTCAGAATGATAAAAAAACTATACCCAATCATGTTGTACACAAGAAACCCATTTTAAATAGAAATCACATATAGATTAAAAAAAATGGACAAAACTATATGATACCTATACTTATCAAAAGAAAATAGGAATAGTTATATTAATTTCAGATATCAGGAAGAAGAGGGCATTACAGGATGACAGAGGGTTCAATTCTCCAACAAGTCATACTAATTCTTAACATGGGTGAACCTCACAATAGAGGGTCAAATTCTGTGAGGCAAAATCTGTTATAACTACAAGGAAAACTAGATAAATCCACTATCATAGTTGAAGACTTCAACACTCCTCTGTTAGGAATGGACAGATCCAACAGACAGGAAGAACACAGTTGAACCCAACAACACCACAAATTAACTGGATGTCATTGACATTCATAAACTACTTCATCCAACAAAAGTGGAATTAACATTCTTTTTAAGCTTTTTAAGATGGAACATTCAAGATAGATCACAGTATAGGTGATAAAATATACCTTAACAAGTTGACAAGAATAAAAATCATGCAAATGTCTGCCCTGAGATCACAATGAAATTACAGTGGAATTCAACAACAGAAGGTAACTGGAAAAATCCCCAAATACATGGAGGTTAAACAATATACTTCTAAATAACACATGGATCAAAGTAGAAATCTCAATAAAATTTTTAAATATTTTTATTTAAATGAAAATGAAGACATAAAAATTTATTGGATGCTATGAAAACTGTGCTAAGAGGGAAATTAATAGTATTGAGTACACATATTTAGAAAATAATAAAAATCTAAAAATGATAATCTAAGTTTTCACCTTAGGAAACTAGGGGAAAAAAAGAACAAGTTAAATACAAACTAAACCGAGAAAAAGAAACCAGAATTACAGCATAAATCATTGAAATTAATAATATGAAATCAATAGAGAAAATGAGTAACACCAAAAGCTTGTTCTTTGAAAAGATCAATAAAATCAATATGCTTCTATATAACCAGGATAAGAAAAAAAGAAGGCATAATTACTAACATCAGAAATAAGAGATGGGACATTACTATAGAGCCCATGGACATTAAAAGGATAATAAAGGAATGTAATTACAAACTTTATAGACACCAATTGAATAATCTAGATAAATGGGTCAATTTTTTGAAAACCCTAATTTGCCAACTCACACAGGAATTTGCCTTTATCTATTAAAGAAATTTAATCAATAGTTAATAACCTTCTAAAGTAGAAAGCACCAGGTCTAGATGAGTTCACTGGTGAATTCTACCAAATGCTTAAGGAAGAAATTATACCTGTTCTCTACAATCACTCTTAAAGATATATGCAGAGGGAATATTTCCTAATTCCTTCTATGAGGCCAGAATTACCCTAACAACAAAACCAGGCAAACACATCACAAGAGGGCACCTGGGTGTCTCAGTCTTTGAGCATCTTCCTTTGGCTCAATTCATGAACCCAAGGTCCTGGGATTGAGCCCCACATCCAGCTTCCTGCTCAGCGGGAAGTTTTCTGCTCCCTCTCTCACTCTACCTGCTTGTGTTCCTTCTCTTACTATGTTTCTCTCTGTCAAATAACTAAGTGAAATTAAAAAAAAAAATCACAAAAGAAAACTACAGATCAATATCTTTCATTCACAGAGACACAAAAATCCTCAACAAAATATTAGCAAGTCAAATCCAAAAATGTATAAAAAGAATTAAACACCATGACCAAGTAGAATTCATACCAGGTATGCAAGGCTGGTTTAACATTCAAGAATCTATTAACGCAATCCATCAACCAATAAAAAAGAAAAATTTCATAATCATATAAATAAATGTAGAAAAACATTTGACAAAATCCAACATCCATGCATAATAAAAACTCTCAGTAAACTAGGACTAGAGAGGAACTTTCTCAACTTCATAAAGAATACCTAACAAAAAACCTACATCTCACATCATAGTTCATAATGAGACATTCCAAGCTTTCCCATTAGATCAGGTACAAGACAAAAATGACTCCCTCAGCCCATCTGTTCAACATCCTACTGGAAGTTCTTGCTAATGCAGTAAGGCCAAAAAAATAAAATAAAATAAAATAAAAATAAAATAAAATAAACCCCCCAAACCAAACNTCTCTCTGTGTCAAATGAATAAATAAAATCTTTAAAAAAATAAAAAAAAATAAAAAAAAATAAAAAAAATAAAAATAAAATAAAATAAACCCCCCAAACCAAACAACAACCCCCAAACCCCTAAAACAACAATGACAACAACAAAAGGAAATAAAAGGAAAAGGTATACAGACTGGAAAGACAGAAATAACACATTTTTTTCAGATGACATGATCATCTATGCAGAAAATCCAGAAAAACTAACAAAAACTCATCTGTAATTAGAAAGCAATTAGAATAAGATTGCAGGATGCAAGGGATACAGTATTAATACACAAAAGTCAATTGCTTTCCTATACACCAGTAATGAAGAGGAAGAATTTGATATTAAAAACACAATACAATTTATGTTATCAACTTCCCCAAATGAAATACTTAGATTTAAATATAACAAAACATGCACAAAATCTATATGAGGAAAGCAACAAAACTCCAATAAATGAAATTATAAAAAGAAACAACTAAATAAATAGCTATTTCATGTTCACAGATATGAAGTCTCAATATTGGCAAGATACCAGTTCTTCCCAACTTGATCTATAAATTCAAGTAATTCCAATCAAAATTCTAGCAAGATATTTTATGGATATCAACAAACCAATCCTAAAGTTTATTGGAGAGGCAAAAGACCCAACATTGCCAACACAATTTTGAAGGAAAAGTACAAAGTCAGAAGATTGACAATAATTGACTTTAACACTTACTGTTAAGATATACCAATCAAGATGGTGTGGTATTGGTGAAAGAATAAACAAATGGGTTAATGGAACAGAACAGAGAGCCCAGAAATAGACTCCAATAAATATAGCCACCTGATTTCTGACAAACAGACCATACAATGAAGCCAAGATGGTCTTTTCCACGAATGGTGCTGGAACAAATGGATAGCCACATACAAAAAATAAATAAATCTAGACACAGACCTTATATCCTTCACAAAAATTAACTCTAAATGGATCAGAGACCAAATGTAAAATGCAGAAAAACAAAAGCAAAAGCAACTCCTAGAATATACCAGAGGAGAAATCCTAGAAGAGCTTGGGTATGTCCAGGACTTCTAAATATAACATCAAAAACATAATTCATTAAAGAAATAATTGATAATCTGGACTTCAGTAAAATTGAAAACTTCTGATCTGCAAAAGGCATTTTCAATAGAATGAGAATGCATAGTCAGACTATGAAAGCAAATTTACAAAAAACACAGGACAAACATTTTCAAAATATACAAAGAGATTTTAAAATTCAATAGTAAGAAAGCAACCAACCTGATTTCGAAATGGGTAAAAAACTTGAACAGACACCCCAGTAAAAAGACATATGGAATGCAAAGAAGTATATGAAATGATGCTCCACATCGAATGTCATTAGGGCATTGCAAATTAAAAGACATAAGATATCACTACACACCTATTAGAGTGGCCAAATTCTGTAACACTGACATCACCAAATGGTGATGAGGATATGCAGCAATATGAACTCTCATTCATTATTGTGAGAATGCAAAATTGTGCAATCACTTTGGAGGAAGACAGTTTGGTGGTTTCTTACAAAAGTAAGTATATCCTTAACATACCATCCAACAATTTGCACTCTTTGGTATTTACCCATAAGAATTGAAAACTTATGTCTGAAAAAAAAATGCAGCTTTACTTACAGTTGCCAAAACTTAGAAGGAACCAAGATGTCCTTTAATAGATAAGTGGATAGTGTTTTACCTCCAGACAATGGTATATTATTCAGGATTTAAAAAAAAAAAAGAATCAAGCCACAAAAGACATAGAGAAAATTTGAATATATATTGGTAAGTGAAAGAAGCTAATTTGAAGAGGTTACTGTATGATTCCAACTATATGACCTTCTGGGAAAGGCAAACTATGAAGACAATAAAAAGAGTATTAGTTGCTAATGCTGGAGGGAAGGATGAAGAGTTAGAGCACAAGGGATTTTAAGGCAGTGAAAATACTCAGTATGAAATTAAAATGTGGATATATATCATTATACATTTTTCCAAACTTAAAGAATGTACAAAACCAAGACTGAATCCAAATATAAACTATGGACTTTGAGTAATTTTGATGTCAATGTAAGTACTTCAGTTGTAATTACTGTAGCACTCTGATGGGAAACATTGATAACTGGAGAGTCTATGCACATGTGGGAGCAGACAGTCTATAGGAAGTCTCTGTAACTTCCTTCAATTTTCTTGTGAACATTAAATTTCTTTTTAAAAAATAGTCTTACTAAAAAAAATAGTCTTACTAAAGATAAATTATCCCCAAGGAAACTATAATACATGGTACGTGTCCTTATAAAATATGTGATCTAATTATAGAAATATACTGTAAGCCATGAGAAGTTAAATAACAAACATAAGACATGATCCATGGTATTTTATGGTTAGTGAGTCAAGAAAAAGCTATGAATTCAGAACGAGGATCTGTCTGAATGACCTGAAGTTGCCCAGGAAGACTGAGATGTTTGAGATATGAGACTAAAGTTGATACTTGATGGATAGTTTGGCTATAGGGAGGGGATAATGAGGAACAACATTCATACCTTTAAGTAGTGTCCCCATTCTTCTTGTTCTGAGATTAGTAGAGCAGTTTGCTGCTCTTAAAAAGATGCTAGTGTTGCTTCCTCAGAGGACTGATACGTAATTTTTACTTAGTGTGGACAATCTTTATAATATTATAGAACTGTGTTTGAAAATGAATTTGAGAGCTTCTGGCCTTGGCTCTTTTTCCTATCCTTCCCATCAGTGAATACAGGGTGCACCTTGCCTGGATTGTGGTTGATATATTCAGCTATACATCCCCTTAATCACCTCTCACCAAAATGACTAGTAGGAGGGCCACCAAACAGAGTTAAAATTCAAAGACTGTGCCCTCTGCTACAGAACTATTGGATATGGACATAAACAGTGTGTCGGAAAGGGAATTCAGGGTAACAATTATCAAGGCAATGGCTAGGTTGGAGAAGACCATTAGTGGCAACATAGAATCCTTCAGGGTGGAACTGAGCGCTGATCTGGCAGTACTAAAAAATGCTATCAATGAGATCCAATCTAATCTAAATACTCTAACGGACAGGGTAGGAAGCGGAAGATCGAATTAGTGATCTAGAAGATAAACTGATAGAAAAGAAGGATGAGAGGAGCCTAGAAAAAACACCTTAGAAGCCATGGAAACAGAATTAGGGAAATAAATGACGCCATAAACATCCCAATGTCAGAATTATTGGGATCCCTGAGGGGGTGGACAAAGAGAGAAGACTAGAAAATATAATTGAACAAATTCTGGATGAAAATTTCCCCAATCTAGGGAATGGAACAAGTATTCATGTCCTAGGGGCAAAGAGGACACCCCCCAAGATCAACGAGCCTAGAAAGACCTCCAGACTCTTAATTGTGAAATTCACAAATCATAATTTCAGACAGGAGGTCTTAAGAGCAGCTAGGGGGAAGAGATTCCTATAGACAGAGGAAGAACCATCAGAATAACATCAGTCTTGTCCACAGAAACCTGGCAAGCCACAAAGGGCTGGCAAGACATATTCAGAGCACTAAATGAGAAGAACATGCAGCCAAGAATACTTTATCCAACAAGGCTGACATTCAAAATGGATGGAGAGATAAAGAGCTTCCAAGACTGAAAAGGTTTAAGAGTATGTGACCACCAAGCTGGCACTACAAGAAATATTAAAGGGGGGTTCTAGAAAAGAAGAAAAAACCCAGGAGTGACATAGAACAGAAATTTACAGAGACTATCTATAGAAACAAGGACTTCACAGGCGACATGATGTCAATAAAAACTTATCTTTCAATAATCACTTTCAACGTGAACAGCCTAAATGTTCCCATAAAACAGCACAGGGTTGCAGACCAGATAAAACGATAGGACCCGTCCATATGCTGTCTACAAGAGACACATTTGGAACCTAAAGATACATCCAGACTGAAATTGATGGGATGGAGAACAATGTTTCATGCCATTGGGCCTCAAAAGAAAGCTGGGGTAGTGATTCTCACATCAGATAAATTAGATTTTAAGCTAAAGACTGTAGTCAGAGATACAGAAGGATACTACATCATTCTTAAAGGGTCTATCCACCAAGAAGATCTAATAATTATAAATATTATGCCCCCAAAATGGGAGCAGCCAACTACATAAGCCAACTGTTAATTAAAATAGTCATATTGATATGAATACATTAATTGTAGGAAATCTTAACAGCCCACTCTCAGTAATAGACAGATCATCTAAGAAGAAAATCAATAAAGAAACAAGAGCTTTGAATGACACATTGGACCAGATGGACCTCATAGATGTATACAGAATATTCTGCCCTAAAACAAAAGAATATTCATTCTTCTCGAGTGCACATGGAACTTTCTCCAGAATAGACCACATACTGGGTCAGAAATCAGGGCACAACCGATACCAAAAGACTGGGATTATTCTCTGCATATTCTCAGACCACAGTGCTTTGAAACTGGAACTCAATCACAAGAAAAAGTTTGGAAGGAATACAAACACTTGGAAGGTAAAGAACATCCTGCTCAAGAATGTTTGGATCAACCAGGAAATCAAAGAAGAACTTAAAAAATTCACGGAAACCAATGAGAATGAAGACACATCTGTCCAAAACCTATGGGACACAGCAAAGGCGGTCCTAAGGGGGAAATACATGGCCACCCAAGCCTCGCTTAAAAAAATTGAAAAATCCTGAATACACGAACTCTCTTTACACCTTAAAGAACTGGAAAATCAACAACAAATTAAGCCAACGCCACGCACAAGAAGGGAAATAATTAAGATTAGAGGAGAGATCAATGAGTTAGAAACTAGAGATACAATACAACACATCAATTAAACTAGAAGCTGGGTCTTTGAAAGAATTAATAAAATTGAAAAACCACTGGGCAACTAATCCAAAATAAAAGATTTGAAAGGACCCAAATTAATAAAATTATGAATGAAAGGGGAGAGATCATGACTAACACCAAGGAAATAGAAACAATTATCAGAAATTATTATCAACAGTTATATGCCAATAAGTTAAACAACCTAGAAGAAATGGATGCATTCCTGGAAACCTATAAACTTCCAAGACTGAAACAGGAAGAAATTGACAACTCGAATAGACCAATATCTAGTAACAAGATTGAAGCAGTGATCAAAAACCTCCCAAAAACAAGAGCCCAGGACCTGATGGTTTCCCTGGGGGATTCTACCAAACATTCAAAGAAGAAATAATACCTATTCTCCTGAAGCTCTTTCAAAAAATATAAACAGAAGGAAAACTTCCAGACTCTTTCTATGAAGCCAGCATTACCCAGATCCCCAAACCAGGGAAAGACCCCATCAAAAAGGAGAATTTCAGGCCATATCCCTGATGAATATGGATGCCAAGATTCTCGACAAGATCCTAGCTAATAGGATCCAACAGTACATTAAAAAGATTATCAACCATGACCAGGTGGGATTTATCCCTGGGATGTAAGGGTGATTCAACATTCGCAAATCAATGTGACAGAACAAATCAATAAGAGAAAAGAAAAGAACCACATGGTCCTATCAATTGATACAGAAAAAGCATTTGACAAAATACAACTGTTCCTGATTAAAACTCTTCAAAGTATAGGGATAGAGGGAACATTCCTCACCTTCATAAAATCTATTTATGAAGAACCCACAGCGAACAAATATCATTCTTAATGAGGAAAAGCTGACAGCCTTCCCTTTTGAGATCAGGAACACAACAAGGAACGCCACTGCCACCACTGTTGTTCAACATAGTACTAGAAGTCCTAGCAACAGCAATCAGACAACAAAAAGAAATAAAATTGTATTCAAATTGGCAAAGAAGAAGTCAAACTCTCTCTCTTTGCAGATGACATGATACTTTATATGGAAAACCCAAAAGACTCCACTCCCAAACTACTAAAACTCATACAGCAATTCAGTAATGGAGCAGGATACAAAATCAGTGCACAGAAATCAGTTGCTTTCTTATACACTAACAATGAAAATATAGAAAGGAACATTAGAGAATCGATTCCATTTACTATAGCACCAAGAACCACATGATACCTTGGAGTAAACCTAACCAAAGAGGTAAAGGATCTGTACTCAAGGATCTACAGAACACTCATGAAAAAAATTGAAAAAGACACAAAAAGATGGAAAAGCATTCCATGTTCATGGATCAGAAGAATAAACATTGTTAAAATGTCTATACTGCCCAGTGTAATCTATACTTTCAATGCCATCCCAATCAAAATTCCACTGGCATTTTTCAAAGTGCTGGAACAAGCAATCCTTAAATTTGTATGGAACCAGAAAAGACCCGAATTGCTAAGGAAATGTTGAAAAAGAAAAACAAAACTGTGGGCATCATGTTGCCTGATTTCAAGCTTTACTACAAAGCTGTGATCACCAGGATGGCATGGTACTGGCACAAAAACAGACACATAGACCAGTAGAACAGAGTAGAGAGTCCAGATATGGACCCACAATTCTGTGGTTAAATAATCTTCGACAAAGCAGGAAAAAATATTCAGTGGAAAAAAGACAGTCTCTTCAATAAATGTTTCTGGGGAAAATGGACAGCTATGTATAGAAGAATGAAACTTGACCGTGCTCTTACACCATACACAAAGGTAAACTCGAAATGGATAAAAATCTTCTTGGCTCTTTCCACAGTTTGGCTATTGTGGCCATTGCTGCTATGAACACTGGGGTACATATGGACCTTCTTTTCACTACATCTGTATCTTTGGGGTAAATACCCAGTAGTGCAATTGCCAGGTCATAGGGTAGCTCTATTTTTAATTTCTTAAGGACTCTCCACAGCTATTTCCATAGTGGCTGTACCAATTTGCATTCCCACCAACAGTGTAAAAGATTTCCCTTTTCTCCACATCCTCTCCAACATTTGTTGTTTCTTGCCTTGTTAATTTTTGCCATTTTAACTGGTGTAAGGTATCTCAATGTGGTCCATATATACAGTGGAATATTATGCCTCCATCAGAAAGGATGAATACCAACTTTTGCATCAATATGGATGGGACTAAAGGAGATTATGCTGAGTGAAATAAATCAAGCAGAGAAAGTCAATTATCATATGGTTTCATTTACTTGTGGAGCATAAGGAATAACATGGAGGACATTAGGAGAAGGAGAGGAAAAGTGAATTGGGGGTAAATCAGAGGGGGAGATGAAAGATGAGAGACTGTGGTCTCTGAGAAACAAACTGAAGGTTTTGGAAGGGAGGGGGTGGGGGGATGGGCGAGCCTGGTGGTGGGTATTAAGGAGGGCACGTATTGCATGGAGCATTGGGTGTGGTGCCGAAACAATGAATCTTGGAACACTGAAAAACTAAAGTAAAATTTTTAAAAAAGATTAAAAAAAAGAAAATGAATTTGAAAAACAATTCATTGATTTCACACAAAAATACCATTCTAAAGAAAATTTTATATTAAGTAAAACTGGTCTACTCCTTCCAGTTTTAAAATGAAAAGGCAGGTCATTGATTCAATGTAAGCATTGCAATATTATATTCTTGTAAATTTAAAAATGTCAAGTGAATAAAGGAGATTTAAAAAATTAAGGGAAAAAATCTGTAACAGACTCTGGGTTCCTTTAGGATAATACTTGGTTTTACTTATTGATAACAGGAAACCTAGCACATGGAAGATAACCCCAATTTTTTTTCTATCTTGATTTCAAAATAATTCTAATTTAAATCTAAGTCTTACATTAAACATAGGTTTTTTTCTTTTTTTACATTTTTGATAATGGCACTTAAATAACCAAGTCACAGCTATTATACTGTATATATTTCTTATAAAACATAGCACATAAATATAAATACATATACATTGAAACCTTAAAGTTCTGCATGTATGTAGATTCTAAAATATGGTCAAAGATAATTTTACATATTATTTATATTTAAGAGGTGGTGATTGATGGGAAGAATTTTGAATGACTAATTTTCGTGCATATAAATTTATAGACCAGTGTATTTTGATTATGAAATGGGGCTTCATTCCCTTCTGTACTTAATTATCTGATTTTTCTCACAAACATTATTTCATCTCACCATATTTTCAAACATCGTAAGTTATTTCTTTTAAATAATCAGGCAAATATTTTTTTAAAAAAATGACAGGCTAATACATTGATAAAAATTTGTTCAAATTAAAAAGTTGTGGAAAGATATTAAAATTCCGAGATTCATTCTGTATTAACACTCATTTATACTAATTTTGACAGCTTTTTAGTAACATGATGTTGATATAAAGTTAATATAAAACACACCTCAATGTTATTTAAAAAGCCTTAAGCCTGTTGAGTAACAGACATTTCTATAAATTGCTCAGTTATCAATAAGATACACAGCTGAGCTACAAAGACTGATATACATGATGTAAATGCCATGTTCCATTCATTCATCTACCGATGCAGTTATGCCTCAGTCTTCTAGTTTCTTTTAATGCCATTCACCATTTGGTGACTTCCACAGCACGAGTGATGCACCATCTCTAAAATCTCTCACTGAAATACTCTACTCTCTGAGCACATTATTGTATTCTTTCTGTTCACGTGCTAAAGAATGCCTTTTCCCCATGTCATATATAATTCTACAACATTTTGAGAATGCCATCCCATGAATCCCACTGCTTTCTGTCAATTCCTTCCTTCATGGCTTTCCTCACCACACCTACATTCCATGGTTTATGATAATCACACTCTTGCATGCTATTTTCTTCACGCATGGCCCAATAACTGAATAATTACAATAAAAACAAAAGAAATTCAATTCAAAACTAAGTAAAATCCCACAACTGGGGAGGTTGGTTTCACTGAAAATGCATGATCACCTCCTACATATTAGTCAAGTTTCTTCCATATTCTCTCCCATTGCCACCAACTTCTTGTTCCTCATGTCTTGCTCCATACTAGTCTCCAACCTTTGCTGTTGACCTCCCTACTATCTAATCTTTGACCAATTTCACAGTGATCTTTGTAAAGTATAAATCACTTCCCACTATTTACAACTTCAAAGCCTGTAACAGCTTCAGGTTCCTTAACTAGTAGCCTAAAACCCGGTAGGAAGTTTAAAACTTGACATTACGCAGCCTGTTCATCTGCTTCTTATTCTTCTCTTAGGCTGCTATCCTCTTCAGCACACTTAGTCCACAATGTCCTTTCACTTCCTCAAACACAACAAGCTCTTTCTCACCTCCTTTCAGGCCTTGTTTCACTCCTGTAGTTAGGCTGCTGGAAAGCCTCTTCTCACTTCCTGGTAGGCCCTCCCTCTTCTCCAAAACTAAAGTAGATTCACCATTATTACCTCTCAGAGCTCCTTGTTGTTCTATTAATTTTTACCACGTATAACTGCACTTTCGTATTTTTTTTTCTTGCTCACTCTCCAATTCTTACAGTAGACCCTATGTTCCAGGCAGCAAGAAGCACTGTTATATGCTCAATGCATAGTACAGTACTTGGACCATAGACGTTGCTCTGTAAGTACTGGTTAAATAGATAAATAATTTAATGAAGTGTGCTGTTACTTAGCAAATATAACAACTTGAGAACATTATATTTTAAATACCAGCACATAACCAGAGAAAGAATCCATTAGTATTTCTTAAATCGCCAATGGATTCACACGTTTTCCAGAAAATATTCTGTCAATATGTGATTTGCTTCCAATACAATGAGATGTAATTTCACTTCTCCAATAGAGATCTAACTGTGCAATTGCTGATTTTTGTATTTTTAATAGCCAGGAAGAAGTAAATACGTCATATGGTTCTAATACAGCCTTATTATACAGAGGTGGAAACACGGCCACAGAATTTAAAGGACTCTCTAAATGCTACATAACTAGTAAGTAGCAGAAATGCTACCAAGATCTAAACATATATCTCCCATCTTCCTTTTTAAAAACTGTAGTGAAAAATCTTCCAAAAGTTGTTTAGGTTTTACCTAACTACATATTAAAAATATGATGGCATAGGATTTTAATAAGGTCCTAAATTACTGGGTTATCTTAGCTCATATATTCTAACAATAGCTAAATAATACTTTCCAGCTCAATGGGACCCAGTGTTGCTTTGCTGGAGTTGGTTTCCACTGAGCCTGAGACATCTGAAGTACAGGAGTCTCCTCTGATCCACGGGGGATACATTCAAAGACACCCCCGCAGTGGATGCCTGAAAGTGCAGATCATACCCCGCCCTATACCTACTAGGTTTTTTTCCTATACATACATATCCATGATAAAGTATATTTTATGAATTAGACACAGTAAGATATTAATAATAAGTAAAAATAAAATAGAACAATTATAATAATATACAAACTAGAATATAACACTATGTAGAATACAGCAAATATTGCAACAAATAATAATTATGTGAATGTCATCTTTCTCAAAGTATCTTACACCATTGCACTTGCCCTTTTTCTCATGATGATGGTGATGAGATGAAGGGAGGTGAGTGACATAGCAACTGTGACACAGAGTGACAATATGTTAGGAGGAGGATCATCTGCTTCTGATGACCAGCTGACCCTCATTGAATCTGCTCAGAGTGAAATTGTGGAGAAGGGGGAACTACCATGTTCAGTTCTCTTCCTTAATGCTCCTCGTAGAGCTCTTTCTACATGACAAATACGTGCTTACTAATTGGCACACTGATATTTAAGGCCTGTTGAGCCTAATTTAGCTATCACTTTAAACTTACTAAATTGTATTTACTTCTTGACTGAAGGCTGGAGCTAAGATCAGATCTGTCAACTGAACTATTGCCCCAAGACTTCCAGAAAGGAATTTCTAAAAGAAATATAAGGAGACAGGCAGGCAGCTTTCAGTTTGAATCTTTGTCCACCCAGAGTAATCAAACAGGCAGAATTTGTTATAATTACATTCCTTTCTAAAATGAATTCAAATATATAAAAATAAAAATTACATACATACATATTTTCTCCCTCAGCTTAATACTTGTTAATACACTCAGACAGTAAATTTAATTTGGCCTCCTGTCCTTGTCTCATTGTTTCTTCTTCCTAGGGCACATCTTTTAGTTAACTCAAAAATATTGAGACTTCAACAAAATAACTGTCAGAGAAATGTTTCCAACTAGGCAGGTTCATTCAATTAAAATAAAGAGAGCTATATTTCATTGGAATAGGAAATGTTCTAGAGTTCCAAGACAGAGATAATTGCATCCACAGGTCTTGCTGTTTTTATTTATGGTTTTTATTAAATTGTATTGCTTATTACCATGTACAAGTCTATAACCCACACTCATTCTGCTTTCTTTTTCTATTTCTTTGTTCCTAAAGAATATTATGCCTCTACGTCTGTTTCTAACCTCTCATTCATAGGTTACTTTATGTTTTTTTCCTTTCCTTTAGTTTGTACTGTGAGTCTTTCCACTGTGTGGAACCTTTTTATAGAGATCCCAGAGAGCATTAGCAAGAGCTATTCATAGCTCATCTCTGAATTTTAAAAAGGTACAAACACAGTTCTCCCAACAATAAGCCTGGCTCCGTTCATCTACATGCCCATCACATTGCAAATCTCTTGATCTACAAGTGGCATGAATCTCAAAACCTATCAGCTTTGTTACCGTTGGCAAGTCAAACGTTTAAACTGCAATTTCTTTAGGGATAACAATACTGTCTCTATCTAACGCATCAATTATTGTGAGGCTCAAATTACATATTCAGTGGTGGAAAGCAACTTGTAATAGATAAAGAGATACAATAAAATGAGCTAACATTAAGTCATTATTCACTAAGTCACAGGGAGAAAGTAGTAGCACAGACAAGGGTCTGTTCAACAACGATAAACCTCCAAAATGTTTTAAAGTTTTTTGCCACATCTTCCTTGGCTTCTCTTCTACTCAAGAAAATGGCAGCATAGAGCTCAGAGATGAAGGTGAGCATTTTACCTCAATTTTTAACTTGTCAAGTTTAGTAAAAATATATGTTTTCAAATTGTTACAAATAATACAAAACTTTACCATGTACATTAAAGATGTATTTTAATTTTCTCGGATTAAGTTTCACCTATATATTTTAAACTTTGTACTCTTTTCTAAGTTTTTTTTTTATGAATTTAGCTTTAATGCCTGTTTGATGGCTTTACTATTTCTAGAGTCACAATAATCTCATCTGTTTGGAGTCATTTACTCAAGCACTGGAACTTACATGTTATCTTATATAAATCATTCTGTTAAGTTGTTTAAAAACTTGTTTACATTAATGTGTGGTATTTTATTTCTTATAAGTTTCCGTTGAAATTAGCAAACCCTTCTAAGTTTCTTTCAAAAATTTAAATTATGTATATGTGTTTGAAGCTTTGTTTTAAATGTTCAATTTGATTTTTCAAATGTATTGGGTACGAAGGTAAATGTTTTTGGAGCACAAAGCTTGCAAGGCACTGAGGGACAGCTAATAAAACAGTTTGGTTATTGGCATAATATTCTGATGTAATGTCTTAAAATCAACTGAATTCAAAAGATATCCCATCAGAGGTGGTTTGGTGATCATTGCAAAGGGGGGATATGCTGTCCTCATCAGAATCGCTGCTGGGGGCACCTGGGTGGCTCAGTGCGTTGGAGACTCTGCCTTCAGCTCAGGTCATGGTCTCAGGGTCCTGGGATCAAGCCCCGCATCGGGCTCCCTGCTTGGTGGGGAGCCTGCTTCACCCTCTCCCTCTGCCTGCCTCTCTGCCTACTTGTGATCTCTCTCTCTCTCTCTCTCTCTCTCTCTGTCAAATAAATAAATAAAATCTTAAAAAAAAAAAAAGAATTGCTGTGGGGAAACCTGACATTGTGTGCTCCTAATAGGACAGTTGTTCTCAAACTTGGCTGTCCATGAGAGCTTCCTGAGGAGCTTTGAGAAAATAACAATAGCGGCAATAAAGAATGCCCAATCCACACTTCAGTCCAATTACATCTATCTCTGGAGGTGAGACTTAGCCTTGGGAAAGTGTGGTTAATTCTCCCAGGTGATGCTAGTGTGCAGTCAAGGTTAAGAACCAAGTTAGCCAAATTTGAATACGATCAAGCCTATGGAGATAATTTCCATTTACAGAAGGGAATTCAGGTGAGAGACAAGAGCTTTTCAAACTTGAATGTGTATAAAAATCACCTAAGGATCTTGTTAAAATGAGGATTGTAATTGTGGTCTAGGGAATAGCCCAGTATTCTGCATTTATAATAAGCTCTCAGGCTCTCAGCTATCTAGAAATCCATGCTGCTGATTGGCATCCATATTTTAATTAGCCCTGGTATAGAAGACATGTCAGATGACACTAAGAAACAACAACAGACAAAGCAAAAATGTGAGATTTGGCAAAGGAAAATTATTTTAACCTTTTTTAGATCCCTATGGGAATTTTTATTTACTGTCATGGTGCTGTCAGATAAACTTTTTCTATGATAAACTACCTCAAAATTTACTACTTTAACTATTTTTAAGTGTACCATTCAGTGGCATTAAGTACATTCACATTTTTGTGCAACTATCACTACTCTCCATTTCTGGAACTTTTCATCATTTCAGACTGAAACTCTCTACTCATTAAATAATAACTTCTGATTCTTCTTTCCCACCAGCCTCTATTAACCACTAGGTTACTGTCTCTATGAATTTCAATATTCTAGGTTCCTCATATAAGTGGAATCATACAATATATATCCTTTCATGTTTGGCTTGTACCACTTAGTATAGTTGTTTTCAAGATTAATCCATGTTATAGCATGTATCAGAATTTCACCCTTCTGAAGGCTAATATTCCAATGTTATGTGTATACCACACTTTGTTCATCCATTCATCCATTGATAGACATTTGAGCTGGTTTTACCTTTTGGCTATTGTGAATAATGTTGCTATAAACACTGGTAAATAGCTTATCCTTTTTTTTTTTTAAGATTTTATTTATTTATTTGACAGAGAGAGAGCGCAAGCAGGGGGGAGCAGCACAGGGAGAGGGAGAAGCAGACTCCCTGCTGAGCAGGGTGCCCCACCTGGGGCTGGATGCTAGGATCCCAGGGTCATGATCTGAGCAGAAGTCAGACGTGACTGAGCCACCTAGGCGCCCACAGTTTATCCTTTTGTAAACAACAGAAATATTTATAATCTTTATTAGGAGATTCAAAAGAATGCTAATTTTGTAAGATGTGATCATGGCATTGTGATATAAGATAAAATGTCCTTATTTTTTTATTTTAGAAATATGTGGGACTGAAATAACCTGGTATTTGGAATTAACTCCCAAAACATTTCAACAAAGAACAACAGGGACAAAGAGTGATCAGTAAAGGAAATGTGGCAAGATATTGATAAATGGTGAGTCTGGGTGTTGGGTACATTGGACTGAGGTATTTTGTTCTTTTTTGTATATTTTAAAATATTCAAATACAGAACAAAATACATATGATCCTCATTTTCAGATTCTGTATTTGTGAATTTGCCTGCTTGCTGAAATATGTTAGTAACACCAAAATCAGTGCTTGTGGTGCTTTTGTGGTCATTTGCAAACATGGACAGAGTGTTGAAAAATTTGAGTTCTCCAAAAGCGTATTTTCCCAGTTAAGGTTAAACAAGGCTACATTCTGCCATCATGATTCAGTTCTCATATGTAAACAAATGTCCTTTTTGCAGTCTATTTAGTGTTATGTTTTGTGCATTTTTGTGCTTGATATTGATGATTTTGCTGTTTAAAATGCCACACTCCCCCCCAAGTGTAGTACTGAAGTGCTAACTAGTGTTCCTAAACTCAAGAAGGCTGTGGTGTGCCTTATGGGTGGGAAAAAAAAACAAAACACAAACAACCATGTTAGATAAGCTTTCTTCCACCACGGGATATAGTGCTGTTAATAGTGAATTCAGTATTGAGGGAAAAATATATTAAATAAGGCGTCTTCAAATAGAAACACACATAAAACAAAGTTATGTATTGGTCTATTGAGGAAACATGTGGTTTGTAGAGCCCTACTCCTGTTTTTCCCGTAGAAACATTGAGTATTAGCTAATTTAGTGTTTGCAGTGAATTTATAGAACATAACTACTGCGAATAGTGAGGATTGACTGTATTTGTTAAGTGCTTAGAAAATTTCTCCACTGAAGAAATCTCAAGCTGAGTAGTAAGAATATAACTTAAAACTACACATGATTATTTTAGAGGTGGCACTGAACATAGGAGTTAAAGGTGACCAGAGGAAATAAAAATGGCAGTGGTGTATGAGGAACCTAGACCATAAACCTGGGGACAGCCATTTACTACTTGTTCCCCATCACCCCCCATATATAATCCATCACTATTTCCCTTGGACATCATCTGCTAAATAATATGTTTCTATAATCCACCATTTCTTCTGTCAACACTTCTGAATATTTTGAATAACTTCCTAGCCATTCTTCCCATCTCCAATAATGCCTTTCTCACATCCATTCTATTGACAAAGTCCATCATGATACATTATTTAAAATGCCACCCTGATTAACATAATTCAATGACCCCAAGACTCTAGCAAGGATTTTTAACCCTGGTCCAAGAATACTGTTCAGGGATTGGGACCCCATGATACTGTATGCAAAATGTTAAAATGTTGGTAAATGGTGTCTCCCTCCCCCTAGGAGAATAATTAGAGCTTTTTGTCATTTTGCAATGAGTCTCGATCACATATCCTTGCCAAAAATTTGAAATCCAATGTCCTTAGCAAAGCCTTTCATAATCTCATTCCTGCTCCCCTTCCAGCCTTGCTTCTCATCATTTCCTATTTACACACTAGCAGCATTAAACTGCTCATGTGCCCAGCACACCCCACTGCTGGGTTCCCCACAACCACATTCACCAAAATGCTTTTTGATCTCACATTCCCACACTTCACTTGGTAAAGTTCTCCTTATTCTTTATAACATCCTTATCTAAATTTTTGAAATGAATTAGATCAGTGTATCTGAGCACAGGGGGCGAGGTACAGTGCTATGAAATGATGTCAGAATAACAGAGAGGTAGTCAGGAACCAGATTATGTGGAGTTTTGTAAACCGGGCTAGTAAGTTTGGATTTTATTCTTAAGTCATGCAAAACCATCATAGAGTTGTAATAAGGGAGTCCAACATTAGCCAACTTCTGTTTCAAAACACTCTGATGTATAGAGTAGACTGTATGTGGAGTGATAGGTTGAAGTAGGGAGAATGATTAGGACAATGTATTCTTGTTTGGAAGATTGAGTAGATGGTAATAAGCATTATAAATATGTAATCCATAGGGAAGAACGGGTTTCCTATGGAATAGATTGAGTTCAATATTTAAACATATTGCATTTTAGGTATTTGTGAATACCTTGTTCCAGAAATCTATCTCTAATTCTAGGGAAGTTTTGTTTTCAATGAATAAGTAGAAAGACTATCTTTAAAACTTTTACCCTGATGATGTTTATGAAATAATTCTGTGAACATAATAAACAAGGTGAGATGAAGTCTTCTGAGCCCATCTGTAACAAGATTTACATTTAACAGAATTGTCCATATAATGTTTCAGGTTTTCTTTTCTGGTCAAGTTGTTATGAGTATTGAAGGTAGGGATTTATATACAACTTGACTTGAGTCATGAAAGTCAATCGACTTTTAAACAAGTGACCTTCTAATAAAGTAATAAACAGGGGCACCTGGATGGCTCAGTCGGTTAAGCATCGGCCTTCTGTTCAGGTCATGATCTTGGGGTCCTGGGCCGAAGCCCTGCATCTGGCTCCTTTTTTGGCGGGGAGCCTGCTTCTCCCTCTCCCTCATCCTCTGAACCTCTCCCGTGCTTGCACCCGTGCACACACACAGGCTCTCTAATAGAAAAATTTTTTAAAATATTAAAAAAATAAACCAATTCCTAACAAAATCCTTTTGAAATTATAGGCTGTAATTTTTAAATCCACAGTTGAGAGAGGACAATGACTATCAGTCCAAATCTTGAATTAGCATAACAGAATTTGTTTTTTTGATCTTATTGCAGAAAATAATTTTTTGGTAAATAAGAATAAATACTTTTATTTACCTTAAGTTAAACACTATGCATGACGACTCAAATTCAGTTACTGCACAAGGAGACTATTTTTCTCCACTTTCTTTTATCTACTCCTTGGTTTAAAGTTGCCACACTATGTACCAAGGTGACAACGCTTGCCCTCGCCCTCTAAGCAGTTATGTATGAAGGCCAGACTGACATTTCAAACTGGATGTCTAACAGAACCTCAGACATCACACGGTCTGCAGGCGCTCCTTCTTACTCTCTGAAGTAATTTCTATCATCGCTTCCTCCATGTGCTTCCACTCACTCAAACTTGCTTCAACTCACTCATTTAAAAGCTCTTGCTGACTTCCATTTCCAACTGCCAGTGTTTGCATTGCTGTGCCTCTGGACTCTTTCCTCAACCCACTCTGAGGCTAACACCATATGGCCAGTGACTGGGAGTGGACAAGCATCATGGCTCTCTCCCTGCCAAGGTAGGACCATCTGGAGCTTTCTGTGGAGCTGTTTTCCAGAGTTTTCACACAGCAGTAACCCTCAAACACTGATGGGTCTGATGGCTGACACAGAGCATCTACACGGGCCGCTTCCCTTATTTCACCTCCACACTTCCTACTCACATTCCTTCAACTTCCCAAATTCACTGTTGCACTCAAATCCTTGTGTTTGAACAGAATCTAAACTGAGATCCCCTACAAAACCGGTCTTCTTAGGGTCTCTTCTAGGTCAGTCAGTGAAAAGTCCAATTCTACCAGTTGCTAGACTAAAATCCAAGGAGTCATTCTTGCTTCATTTCCTTTTTTTCACATCTCATACTAGCCATTTTTTCACACCTCACATTCAGAAAATCTTGTAGAATCTATTTCAGATATATCTAGAATTTGACCAGTCATCTCCATCCTTAGTGACTGTGTTCATCTGCTCAGACAGCCATAGCAAAATACCATAGAGTGGCTTTGACAAACAAGCATTTGTTCTCTCTCAGTTGCGGAAGCTGAGAGTCTGAGACCAAGGTGCCAGTGGGGTTGGCTTCTTCAGAGGTCTCTCTTCTTGGCTTGCCTTCTTCCTGTGTCCTCACACGGCCTCTTCTCTGTGTGTACCTCCCTGGTGTCTCTTTGCATGCCCTAATCTCCTTTTCTTATAAGGATACCAGTCACGTTGGATTAAAATCCACCCTAATGGCCTTATTTTAACTTAATTGCCTCTTTAAAGGTCCTATCTGCAAACAGAATCACATTCTGAAGTACTAGGGGTCAGGGATTCAACATATGAATTTCCCAGGGATCCAGTTCAGTCCATACGAGTGAGCCTACCCCTACTGACCCCAGTTTAGTCAAAGCCATTATCTTTTTCTGCCTGGAAAATCAATAGCCTCCTAACTGTCTGCCCTACTGCCCTTTTCCTTCCTGCAGTCAATTCTCAATAAAACGGCCAAAGTTATCTCATTGATTCTCTACTTAAAACTCTTTAGTTCCCAACTGATGTAGAATAAAATCCAGTGACCACCATAATCCACATTGCTCTGACTCCTTTCCTTTCTGGTATTCTATTCTATTCCTCTCCCCTTCCGTCACACTCATCCAACCACACTGATTCCTCGCTGATTTTTGGGCAAGCTTGGCTATTCTCTCATTAGGGCCTCTACATGCCGTTTCCTTTATCTAAAATGATAGTCCCTGCGACATCTCCATGGCCCCCTCTTCCTCTCTCCAGGTATTTATTCAAAACTCACCTCAGGGAGGCCTTTCCTGGGCACTATCTAAAATAGCAACTCCTCTCTGATGCTCACACCCTACTTCCTTGCTTCCTTTCCCTATTTCTTCTCTTTAGCACTTATTATCTTCTAGAATATATATTTTACATGTTTATATGGATTATTTTCTGTGTCACTAGAATATAAGCTTCATGAGGGCTAGAATTTCTGTTTTTTTTTTTCTCCCTTGATATCCCAGTACCTTGAACCATCCGTGCAGCACGGCAGATGTTCAAGAAACATTTGCTGACGGAATGGTTCTCCTCAGCATCCCAGTAAAATCATCTTTATAAGAATTTGACCTAACAGTGGTTTGTCTGAGTATTACAGAGCCTTCTGTGCATATCTTTGCCATAGTTTTTATAGCAGTTTTTGTCTCCAATATGTGATATAGACTATACCTATTTTGTTATAACCCAACATCAAAAGTGAATTTTATGCATTGCATTTCATACAATAGATGAAAATATAGGAAAATAGTAGATTGATGGGCAGCACACCCAGACTGGCAGCTTCAGGAAGATTTCCAGAATGGCATCACCATTTTGATGTTTAAAGGGGAAAATACACATTCATTTAGCAATGATCCCTTCTTGTGAATGTGCCAATCATTCACTGAAAAGCTGGAGGTAGAAAGATAAGTAAGGTCTGGGCTCTGCCTGGGAGGGCTATAGAGTCCGTAGGGACTCTTCCCCTCTTCTTGTTTTGAAGTTTTAATTTCCAGCTTTGTGGGGTTGCAAGGAAGCAGGAGGAGGAGGAGGTAGAGGTGGAAGATGAGGAGAACAAGAAGGAGGAGGATCAATCAGCTGCACATTAGAACTAAATTTCTAAGCACACAGAAATACAGAAAATAATGGTTCTTTTAGCAGTTAGGTGAGAAATGTCTTTTCATGACTGAAAGGATAGGAGAGAGGGGAGTTCTCCCTGAAATGATGCTTTGAAGCATTCTTGGAAGAGTCATATTGTGTCTTATCTTTGTTCTAGCTTTTTTTTTAAAGATTTTATTTATTCATTTGACACACAGAGAGAGAGAGATTACAAGTAGGCAGAGAGGCAGGCAGAGAGAGAGGAGAGAGGAGGAAGCAGGCTCCCTGCTGAGCAGAGAGCCCGATGCGGGCCTCGATCCCAGGACCCTGGGATCATGACCTGAGCCGAAGGCAGCGGCTTTAACCCACTGAGCCACCCAGGCGCCCTCTTTGTTCTAGTTTTGACACAATCAATATCCAGTTCATTATAGGAGTAATAACACAGGTGATCAAACAACTTTAACAAGGCCTCTACTATTCCTGCAGTTAGATGAGAAAGCATTCAGTATGAAGAATTTTAAAACTGAAGGCAACTCCATGTTTACCCTTATAGATTTCTTAACACATGGCTTGCCATTCTAGTGAGAAGCTGAACTTGATTTTTTTTTTCTAGGCACATGTATTTGTGAGCGGGGAGAGGCACTGATTGGAAGAGGGGGTCTTAAACCTAGGTATGATTATTCCCGTCCCAATGTTTCCTCACAAGCACATAATAATTGCTGTTAGCAATGTATTTTTCTAAAGTTCAAAGCTATAGCATAAGTAAAATAAATGTTTATAGATATCAGGTCTTACAGCCAGCAAAATTGAAACAAACATTCTTAAGTTGCTCCTTAGAGATGCACACAATTAATTGAAGACAGATAATTGCATGTGTAATGGCTTCTTGTACACTAAGTACCTGTTTACAAATCAAATTATTCAATTTGGAATCTCAAGTGTGTGCTGTCTATGCTCAATTAACCCCTTATGGCTATGCATAAACACCTAGTTTGTAGAAATGAGGTCTTTAATATTTTTAAGATCATTTAATTTATGACTCAAATTTATACAACAAAGGGTGAAGTAAACATCTGTTATCATTTCCTAAGTAAGGAGATGTAACATATCAAAATTTGCTCTGAGTCATTCGCTGCTATTGTTTGAGACTTACGTCTTTATTTGTAAAACCTGCATTGAAACAAGTTCTCTTATACAAGGGGCACATACTCTAACAGATATTACGGCAGACCTGATGAAAATCCAAAAAGGTAATTTTCTGAAGACATTTGAGAGTGGCAACCAAGCTGCTCTAAAGTGCTGCTGCTAAGAGTACAAAATAGGTGTATTATTCATTTGATCTTACATCCATTTGAATCTCACTGCACAGCATACGTAAAGAACTGTGGAATGAGAGCAAAGAGAAAGAGGATAGGATCCCTGCGTTTGACACGCGTTTAGCTCCATTTGATCTGTAACTCCTAAATGCTGCGGGAAGCATAGGCCTGGTGCTCTGAGCAAAAATACTGTTGTCACGTAAGTTTTAAAGGCAGCTCCACACATCAGGAAATGAGCAAACAAGAATATCTGCATCCTCACTTTTAGCCTGCTTTCCTAGCTGTAGAAGTGGACCAAGAAAGTTACCAAGCTCAGGTAGTAATGTGAGAATAAAATGTTTGGCCTGTCCTAAAAACTCACAGGAAAACAAAACAAAAATACTCTTCACTGTGGTCTAAGTTAAAGAAAAAATATTTTTTCTATTTTGTCATAATTTCTATCATTTTTACGGATGGGTAAAACTGGAGGGGAAAAAAAAACCCCTCATAAATAGGTAATGAGGCAAAGGCAAGTTGGCAGGGCAAAAAGCAGCAGATCAGTTAATGATTCATACAGTGAAGTGAAACTGTTTCCTGAAAGGTTGCGTGACCATGTGGCTAAATAAATGGCAGAGTAATAGGGTTAGAGGCAAATTGTGGAAAGTATGCAGTGGATAAAAATTATACTTATTACTATGCTCTAGACTTGAGGCTTAGTTTCAAAGCAAAAAAGCCTTTGATGTGAAGAAAATGGTAAACACTAAGGAAAATAATTTGAGCAACAAGCTTTAATTGTCATTTATTTCCTATTAGACTCTTGAACTTTAGGAAAATTTGAAATGACTCTTCTCTCCAGATGAGAACAAAGGAAAACCATCATACAGCACTTGGCATGAAGATAGAACATATACTTATTTTATTTTTATATTGCCCTTTAAAAAGTTTCTCCTCAATAATAAAATTTGCTTTTTAGTGGTAGCAAATCAAAATACAGACATATCCCAGGCATTGCTTCCCCAGGATAGGAAACTTGATAGAAGGTTAATTAATTTCCTGAACATTACTGTTTTTAGCATTCACTTTAGTTACTGAATATTGAATGCTTGAATTGGGTGAAGATTGTGAGTAATCTACTTTCATTTTATTCTGCGTCTGAAATATAATTGCATTATATATGAGGCTTATAGGCTCAGGAAAAACAAGGCTTTCGAAAATGAATTTTCTCTTTTGTTTCCTCTCCCTCCCTCGCTCCCCCACTTTCTTCTTTCTTTCCTGCTCTTTCTCCTCCCGTCTTTGTTTTTCCAAAAAGAGATCAGCCGTGTTCCCTATTTATGTTTATGTTAAAAGGAAGAAATTCTTGAAAAAAATGTTATTTTTACATTATAGGGGGGACTTATGCTCATAATGATTTGACTACATATGTTTAGTATCTACTATAAATTATTTTTTAAATAGAGAAGACTGATTCTTTTATGGTAAAAGAATGGAACCACCAAATGCTAAATGCATGTGCACCCATTTTATTGTCTAGGTGGGATATATATCGAAAGATAACCATCCATGTACTGCACGCCTTGCGCAGCCCTTTGGGAATTACACTTCCTGTGGTCATTTCCAGCAGTGATTCAAAGCTTTAGGCTTCTGTGGCCTTGATTCATCCCAGCCTCTTCTGTCTCTGAGAGATAGCCTTTCAATATGCTTTTGTTGTGCCATTTTCTCCTTGCTCAGAATCCTGTGTTTCATGAATGTGTTGAGTTGTCAGCTAAAGTATATTTGTGATATAGTCATCACTAGAAGAGGATATGCCTGTAATTCCATTAGATAGGAGAGGATTTAAAATACTACAGGGCACCTGGGTGGCTCAGTGGGTTAAAGCCTCTGCTTTCGACTCAGGTCATGATCTCAGGGTCCTGGGATCGAGGCCCGCATCGGGCTCCCTGCTCAGCAGGGAGCCTGCTTCCCCCTCTCTCTCTGCCTGCCTCTCTGCCTCCTTGTGATCTCTCTCCCTCTGTGAAATAAATAAATAAAAATCTTAAAAAAATAAAATAAAATAAAATACTACAAATTTATCAAGTATTCATTATTGGAAAGCTGATGTCATTATAGTAGTTTTTCAAAAGAGTTGTGGCTTTGCTTGTGTCTGAAATAGTGGCAAAGAAACGGGAAAAGAATCTCATTTACTCCATCTGTCTCATTTTGCACTGGTTCCATTCCTTTGTATTATAAGTCATTTTTAACTTGTTATTTTTTGAAGACAAATGTTACATAGAACATGGTGGTAATGTAGAGGAAAAGAATGTATTTGAGAAAATTGAGGCATAAAATCAGCAAATAGCTATCTTAAAAATTTTGTGAAAGAAAAAAAAATGGACACATGTCGAATATTGATATTGGCAGACCCAACATTAAAATGTGAATCAGTTTCCCAGAGGCCGCAAAATGTGACTTGTTGCCAAAGGCGTCACAGTAAACTTCATATCATTAACAGATAAGAAAATTTGCAGATGTAGCACGGACTAATGGCAAATGTCTGCATTTTCTAAAATAGCATGGCATCACAGAATCTGACTCTTGCTTTGATTTTTACTTCCTTAAAGAACACATGATATTGGAATGTCCGTATCTTTTATGTTTTCTACCACTTCTGCTGGTGAATATATAAACAAACAATGTTTCTTTCACTAACCTGAAGAAAAAAGTGTCAAGATGTCTAACCTGCAGATGTCAACTTATTTACTAAATGAAAAGGATATTTTCTACATTGCCCCAAAATTATGAAATCTGGCATTTCTCATGTTTATCTGCCATTTATCATTATGTATCAGAATTCCTTAGTTCTATGATTTATAACAAGACAATGAAAATCTTGTGTGGAACAATGTAAAAGTAATTCTATTTTAAGTATTTCTAAGACACAAATAATAGTGCATGAGCTCTATGCACTAGATGGCCTGGTGTTTTGTGCATGGCTCTCATTAGAGTATAACAAACTGCACTATCAGTAATACTAGCTAACAATTCTAATAGTATTAGATGAATATCTGTCTTATACCACATATGTGATATGTTGGTTATTTGACTCTTTCTGTTCTCTTTTTAGGTTTTTGGTTAACATAAGCTTTTAACATAAATAAAAATTATTAATTGCAAACTTTCTGTCAGTCCTACTAGAGTACAATAACTCAAACCAGTTTAAGCCTACTTATAAAGAAGGTCTCTGGGGCAGTGATGAAGCCGTAGATACCTAGTGCAGCATGGGAAGATGGGCAGTAGGTAAAATCCCTGGGTTCTACCAAGTCACATCTAGATAGTCAGTGGCACCCATTAAATAAGAGCCTTCTAGAAGGGAGGAAAACTTCATTGTCTAATTCACATTTATAACCCTTTGACACAAAAAAACCAATACACTGTGAGTAGTAAAAGCCTGAAATATACTGACTGAACTGGAGAAATTCTAGGTTTGTACAAGTTCTGGAGAAGGTCCTATTTGGAAAGTTTTTCTGGAACTTCAGTTTTCTTAGCAAAGCAGTGTTATTTGCCATTTACCTCCCCAGACCCACAAATACAGATAAGATCTTTGTAAGGTAAATTTATCAGACGTATTAGAAACAGGACCTTTTTGTCAGTCAATTATTTCAGTATATGTCTGTGTACTTGCTATGTATTAATGATTTTCCATATATTAAATATAAAACAAAGTACATTTAAAATTAAAATGGTAGGAATGAAAGGTCAAACTGCATCAACGGAAACTACAGTTTAAGCTCTTGGCCTGCTTGATGGATTGTCATTATAAACAATTATCCTATTGTAATTCAAGCAGCCAAGAACATTTATTAAGCTCTCATTATCAGACAGCATGTAAAGATTTACCTTATTGGAACTAAATAGTCATTTACTTTTATTCTTATGCCTCTGGAGTGAAACAAGAAAAATAATTTTCAGAGAAATATTTAAATTTTTGCTTTTTGTATGTACCAATATTTACTGCCTTTATCTAATTGCCTTTGTCTAATGCCTTTATCTAATATTTAAGAAGTTTTATATTTTTTATTTTTACAATTGCATTTTTTTAAAGATTTTATTTATTTATTTATTTGACACAGAGAGAGAGATCACAAGTAGGCAGAGAGGCAGGCAGAGAGACAGGGAGAGGAGGAAGCAGGCTCCCTGCTAAGCAGAGAGCCCGATGCGGGCCTCGATCCTAGGACCCTGAGGATCACGACCTGAGCCGAAGGCAGAGGCCTTAACCCACTGAGCCACCCAGGCGCCCATACAATTGCATTTTTTAATAAATGCAATTAAAAATAAATACAATTAAAATGCATTTTTAAATAAATGATGGAGTTCTTTTATAGATTTTTAACATGGGGAAGATTTTATATTCAGATATGTACTGCATGCTTCCAAATTAATGAGGTTCTTGTTACTGAACTTTCTTCATTGGTTCTCATTTTTCCCTAGACCCCAAATTGACTATGAGAATAACAGCATTATTCATCAATGAGTGGGTTAGGTAATGATGTAGTTTTTCTATTTCTATTTTATGTTGCTGAATCATGATTTATAGAACAAATAATGCTGAAGGTTTTCAGGAGAGCTGTATGTCCAGTGCTTAACCAAGAGAAATTCAACAAGGTGAGTTCATGAAGATGGAAGTATTTTGAGAAAATAAATATCATTTCCCCCCGACTTAACCTAATGGGTTTACAATGATGACACTCTTTTACATTAATCTACTCACTCCATGTCATCCTTATCATGTTCTGCTAATACAAAAATGCTACCATTTTGAAGTATCATTTCATCCAAAGAGGATACATATCCAGTATGCATTATCTAGAAAATACTAATTCTGTAATGTGTCAGTTTCTAAAATAAGAATAATCTTTTCTTTTTTACTTTCCAGAGAAAAGGTGAGGGCCAATTATACTGTAAAATGTTTCTATGAGTCGTGAAACAACCTTATATCCTTGAGCCATAACAGGGAATAAATACCATGAGCATGACTATCTTCAAGGTATGACTATCTTCATCACCAACCATTTTTGCCAAAAGAGACAGTGGCAACAGAAGAAGTACATAAAAAAAATATGAAATGGTTTCTGGGAAATACTCTCCAAACATATTAGAAATAAGGGGATAAAAGTGTAAGAGTAGTCGCTGGAACAAAAAAATTAGTAATATTATAAGAATAGCAAGTTAGCTAATATACGCTCTCCAGAATCTCTGAGATGGATCAGAGAAAAGCAGAGTCAGGAAATCTGGGTCCACAGATTATATAGAGAGAGTACAAAGAAACATCTGAAATCTGCCTGTGTGCACTATTAAGTTGATTATTTAATTTTTATTTTGGGTTTTAAGAATTTTTCACTTTCAGCTACATTTTAATTCATTGTTTATCATCCTTGAAAAATAAACTTATCACCTTTAAACAAATCATGAATTTATGGTGATGACATAAAATATTTTAATTATAATCGTATTTAAAATCATAGAAAAATAAACCCAGATAGAAGTCCCTTATGCTTATAGCTCTGGCAAAATTGTAAAGTCAAACAATTTTACAAATTAAATATAAACTATAAGAACAATAAAATTCAAACTAACAATATCAATTTTGTTAACAAATGACATTGTTTTGCTGAAACTAAATTGCCCTTCATGATGTAAACAGTTGCTTCTTAGGCATAGGCTCTTCCAACTGTCATAAAATTTGCAATTTCAAAGTATACTAGGATTTTTATGTGTAGAACAGTGACACCATTTACTGTTCTCTTAGTATGAATTGTGTTATTGTGTCCAGTCTGTTTTTCCCCCATTAGCCTGTGACAAAATAATACTATTGCCAACTCAATCATATAATAAACACAGATGTAGCCAATCAAATACAGTGGTATTTGGCTTTAGGTATCTAGATAATCCAGCATACACTTAAAACAATTTTTAGGGTTCTACTGCTGAATACTGAGGGATTTCCTAGGCTATGTTTAAAAATTCTCAGAAAATCATAAAACTCAGTCGGAAAATAGTAAATCAATTATAAATGCAATACTGGAAAAAAAAAAGAAATTTAAACTACCACCCATCATAATAAATACATGTCAGTAGACAACATGACAAAATAAGACGTATAAAAACAAAATGGAAAATTCTCTAAACATGAGGTCAGGGTGTCAAAACAAGAGAAATTTAAGAAAAAGTGTATAAAAACAAAAGCAAAATGAATGTATAAAAATGAAACTATGGAGTAGCAGTTACAATGCAGGTCCTTTTATTTACTTATTTATTTTCTCCCTTGTGGAAAAATAAGAAGAGTTCATTTGAGGAATAATGCTGGAAGGAAGGTGGAGTCAAACTGAAGGTGGGTTGGGGTTAGAACAGAATCCAGAACTACCAGGGCTCAAAGAGCATCCAACTTACTTCTAGTCGATTCAGAACCAAAAACAAACTCAAATGGGAAGAAAAGGTCAAATATGTTCAAAACTCTTTTTTTTTTTTGAGATTTAGTTTTGTTTGGCAGCCAGATCTTTATTCTTTGATAAATTGTCCTTTGTAAACTGACTTCCACCTAAACTTGAAATGATTTTCATTCTTTTACATTTCATCTTCTTATTTTTAGCATCATGAAGCAGGAACAGTTTCCCTGTTTTTGTCAACAGAAAAGGAGCTGCCTTGCAGGAGAGGAAGGGCCTTAACTATCTGATTTTCCTGCAGAGAAGTTTGAGGATGATGGGACTAGAACCTTCAATGACATTCCACAGGAGGGTTATCTCTGTATTACCCCAGACTGGTGTTTTTCTACTGTGGCCGCTGAAATGCTAATTCAGTTGTAGTTTAATACAGATTTTTTTGTAGTAACATCAGCATTACTTTATTTGAACCAGATTCTTTTTAAAATTATTTTCTTCCAGTTACAAATTAAAGCAAATTCAATTTTCTAACATCTCACAGGAAAAATTGAGTCCCAAATTGCATTTTAATTTGGTAAAATGTAAAAGTAAAGTTGTAATCAGAACTTCTAAAGATATGCACCTGAGATTTGCGAAATGTGCAAGCTTTTAAAAACAGATTCTTTACCTGTGCCAATAGATTTCCCACTTATGATAAGAAAAATAACTGTAGTAATATATGTAACTATTGTATCTGTTTCCTCACGTGTTTGCTTAAATATATTTGTCACAGATATAATTTATGCCCTCTCTATTGTCCTGATTTCCAATAATATGTCATAAGCAGTGTCCATTCTGGTCTGTAGTATGTTAACTAAGTCCTATTACTACATTAGATTATCAGAGAAGCCAAAAAACTGTGAAAAGCTAAACATTAACCCAAAGTCTGACCATCCAAATATTATCATTAACTTTTTTTAGTTTTCAGATTTTTCCATTTCCTAAAAATATATGAATATATGCATATTTGTAAGAAATTCCATTGGTTCACCCCAAATGGCCCCTATGGCCTCCCTGAAACATGTTCATGATACCTTCTTGAAAGCACCCATGAGGCTCTGCCTGAGAACTTTCTTCTCCAGGGAGCAGTCCTTGGCCAATGATGATAAAAGATGACAAGCTTAACTTGTTTGAAATTCAGGTGGGATGAGTCTAAGATATTGTGGTAGCCCACTCCTATGAGCCATGGGACTCTCCCAAAGAACAACGAAGGCTGGAAAATTTGCCATGAGCCTGCCCAAACTCCCCGAGTCTCTTCCTGCCCAATCCTCCTTCTTTCCCCTCTTCTTTTCATAGATCTGCACTATGGTCTGAAGACAGTCTAACTTAACTCCTCTGCCTCTCCTATATTCTTCACAGGTGTTTCCCCAATAAATATCTTTTCTGTCTAGTCCTATCTTGACTATTTTTTAAGAAATCTACACCAATAGAGGTAGTGCCAGAAGTAGTTAGAGAAAATAAGAGGTAAGTTTTGGGACTGGCCAACTGATCAACAAAGGGGAAAGATGCCACTGGCAAGAGAAGGAAAACATTAACGGTAAGCTACACTCTCTCTCTGGGGACAAGAGCCCTTTGGACTCCTAGTGAAAAAAGGAGTCATTCTGGCCAGAGAAATCAACTCTCATAAGCAGAAGGTGGTGAAGCTGCTTTTATACACTGTGGCAGGTACAAATATTTATAGAACCTGGTGATCTATATGTGTTCTTCGGTATGCTCATGACTACTGTAACTGTCAGCGGACATTTGTAACAACCAAAGTTCAAGAAGCCATGATTGTCAAGGGTTTACGCCCTCAGGAATAAAGGTTTGGGTCACCAGCACAAGGTCAGTCATTAAAACCTGCCCAGGTGATAGCTGAGGGAAAGGGGATTTTTAGAATGGAGAGGGGAAAAGACAATGAGTAGGAGTTAGGAATCCAAAACCAGCTGTCGTGGGGGGTGTTATGGGTGGTGTCCTTGATGGCTCTCTTCCAAGTTTCCTCTCAAGAAGAAAGGGCTATACAACAGTATTGGAGCTATTCTTTAAAGCTACTTTGAAAATTAGATGTATGCAGTACGATAGGTGGACTGTAGAAAATACTCTGTTCATATCTTATTCTGCAGGGATCATAGGTGACTGGCAGTTATAACTGCCAACTCTTTGGACCTAATACTGCATTTGTGCTGTACTCACACTTCCCCACAGCTGCTCTCAGTAAATGACCAAGCATGGGGGATGACTAATGTCAGCCCTTTTTGCAGTAGCTAGGACAACTCTAATGGGTAACTCCCTCTCCCCCATTGGCCTGATTGAAACTTTAAGAACGGCATTGCTGTTTTAGACTCTTCCTATCAAATCCCTTTCCACTCCCCTCTCCATTCACAGGGGTCATCCCTGCATTGTATTCTACACGCTCTCTGTGCCTACTCCTTCTTCCTTTTTTAAAGTTCCTTCACAAGAATTCCTCCAATTTGTTTCTCATCTAATTTCAACTTGGTATCTGCTTCTCAGAGCACTCAAACTAACACAGGCATGGTTCACACCATTGTCTAGAGGTTCCCAGAAGGAACTGAGCCCAGCTGTACACATTAATTATTAACCTGCACATTAGCATATCTTGATTTGAATACTTTACATTCCATGTTTCATTTCCCAATTCATATACCAATCCTTCCTGAGATTAAACTGATGTGGTTGTTTTAAAATAAATCATGAACTTCTCAAACTCAACACCCAAAAAACAAATAATCAAGTCAAAAAATGGGCAGAAGACATGAACAGACACTTCTTCAAAGAAGACATACAAATGGCTAACAGACACATGAAAAAATGTTCATCATCATTAGTCATCAGGGAAATTCAAATCAAAACCACATTGAGGTACCACCTTACACCAGTTAGAATGGCAAAAATTAACAAGGCAAGAAACAACAAATGTTGGAGAGGATGTGGAGAAAGGGGAACCCTCTTACACTGTTGGTGGGAATGCAAATTGGTGCATCCACTTTGGAAAACAATGTGGAGGTTCCTCAAAAAATTAAAAATAGAGCTACTCTATAACCTTGCAATTGCATTACTGGGTATTTATCCCAAAGATACAGATGCAGTGAAAAGAAAGGCTGTATGCACCCCAATGTTCATAGCAGCAATGGCCACAATAGCCAAACTGTGGAAAGAGTCAAGATGCCCTTCAACAGATGAAAGGATAAAGAAGATGTGGTCCATATATACAATGGAATATTACTCAGCCATCAGGAAGGATGAATACCCAACTTTTGCATCAACATGGATGGGACTGGAGGAGATTATGCTTAATGAAATAAGTCAAGCAGAGAAAGTCAATTATCATATGGCTTCACTTACTTGTGGAACATAAGGAAAACATAGCCTGGAGGACATTAGGAGAAGGAAGGGAAAATGAAGGGGGGCAGAAATCGGAGGGGGAGATGAACCATGAGAGACTGTGGATTCCAAGAAGCAAACTGAGGGTTTTAGCGGGGGAGAAGGTGGGGGATGGGTTGACCTGGTGATGGGTATTAAGGAGAGCATGTATTGCGTGGAGCCTGGGTATTATACATAAACAATGAATCTTGGAACACTACATAAAAAACTAATGACGTACTGTATGGTGACTAATATAACATAAAAATTTTTAAAAAGTCACTCAGGTTTTGTACTTCTTTCAAGAGGTAGAACCTAAACATTCACTCCTTGAGTATGAGCTGAAATTAATCACACGAGTCTAATAAAGAGAATGTAACAGAAGCGATGGTAGGTTCAGTTGATAGCCAGCAAGGAACAAAGGCCTCCTGCCAATAGCTACGTATATGGGCCCTGATGGAACCAAGGCTCCTCAGTTAAGGCATCAGATGATGGGCTGGCATCTTGATTGCATCCTTGGGACAGATCCTGAATTACTACTGCCCAATTAAACTATTTCTGTACTCTCAACTCTCAGAAACTGTGTGAGATAATGTTTGTTTTAAGATACTATGGTTTTAGGTAATTTATCACAAACAGATAAATAACACACCCTTAAATTTACCACAGACTAAGATTCTTTTCTCAGGATCAGCTTCAGGAGGAATATAAACACACACACTAGCATAGATATCTACATAATTTAGATAGTATTTTTGGTAAATGTAGGTTTCTTATATATATGAATCATTTAGTAACAAGGTTAGTTTTTACTATCAAAATATTTTGAAATTTTTAAAAAAAATTTCTATATATAGTAACATATAAGTCACTCTATAGTATTCTATTATTGAAATGTCTCAATGTGTTCAAGCATCCTTGTGTGATAAACAAGATATTTCTCATTTTTATGTGCCTCTTTACTTATTTAAAAAATGTACAAAATAATACTAGTTGAAAACCACTGATGAAAAATGTAAAACATTTAAATGACTGTGTCTTATTTTGTGACATAATTCATAATTATACTCATCTTACAACTATAATTAGAACAAAGGACAGATGGTAAAGGTTTAAAATGATGTGTTTATTAAAATCATGTAGGCTGCCAAATAATTTCTCACCATCACAAATGTCCATTCATTAGCTGCTCCACTGAGACAGGGTCGATAAAATTTGAAGGTGGATAGATAGAATGATAAGTGACTCTAGTGTCTAAATATAAAATGCACATTTATTATTAAGGGAAAGGCACCAATGAGATGAACAATTGTTACTTATAGTTTCACAGTTTTATCTTCCTTAAATATGATAAAACTTTCTAAGAAGTCACAGCCTATTTGCTATTTTTCTATAAAAAGTGAATTAATAATGTAGATAATATTGTGGGTGTAAGTAGGTTTCTCAGATTAGACATGTCTCTTCTGTTTGATAGGATCTATTTCAAATAATCTTAAGCACACAAAGAAGTCATATTATGAGATTAACGGAGTGGCTCATAGAAACTAAGGAGAGGAATTTACTAGACATTGAAGACAAGAGAAGACAAGGACTCCAGTGCCATAAATTTAGTTATTTCTTGATTGGTGTTCTCTAAAGGTAGGTAGGGTTGCTCTAATCTTTGGTCTATAATATTCCCAAGCAACAATGAAACAAAAATAACAGCAATAACAACCATAATTTATTGAGGATGTACTAAGTTCCAGGTACTCTAGATCTATTTTACCCTGTGTTCTTCCTCACAGAAATCCCGAGATAAGTACTTTTATTACCACCAATTTATATATGTGAAAACAGACACCAATGTGGTTATACATCTACTATGTAATAAAGAAAAGAATCAAACTGAGTCAGTCTGATTCAAGAGGCTTCATTATACTGCCGCTTTTCACACTGAAGTCTTGAATCCCTAAGAGAAACTAACTTGATTTTCTAAGTACCAAGTTCAAATTCATACACAGCATGTATTCCATTCCTCAGCAGGGATCATATGACTACACCTAATTCACTCAGATGTGGCTAGAGGATTGGGCCACATTGTGCCGGGTTTTCCTCTTGAGACAATGAGGATAATGGAATCACTGGAGGTCTTATTTAGAAATAAAAACAGTGTGTCATGAGATATAAAATAACATAAAACAAATGAGAAAATATGAACCAGCATATTTTGCTACATTTGGATGAATAAATAATGGTAACATTTTTTGGTTTTCAATAGATAATTAGCACATAAAATGCACACAGTGATTGAAGTAACTTTTTTTTTAAAGATTTTATTTCTTTTTTTTTTTTAAGATTTTATTTATTTATTTCACAGAGGGAGAGAGATCACAAGGAGGCAGAGAGGCAGGCAGAGAGAGAGGGGGAAGCAGGCTCCCTGCTGAGCAGGGAGCCTGATGCGGGCCTCGATCCCAGGACCCTGAGATCATGACCTGAGCCAAAAGCAGAGGCTTTAACCCACTGAGCCACCCAGGCGCCCAAGATTTTATTTCTTTATTTCACAGAGAGAGAGAGAGATCACAAGTAGGCAGATAGGCAGAGAGAGAGGAGGAAGCAGGCTCCCTGCCGAGCAGAGAGCCCGATATGGGCCTCGATCCCAGGACCCTGAGATCATGACCTGAGCCGAAAGCAGAGGCTTTAACCCACTGAGCCACCCAGGCGCCCTGAAGTAACTTCTTATCTAAAAAATACGACAACCGATTCAATTCAGAAGAAGCCTAATTTTTAAAATGAATATTTAAAAAGCAGGATAGAGTCTTTGCTATAACTCAATTTTAAAGTACACTTTAGAGTTGAAGGGCACAATCCTGTGCAACATTAACCATCTCTGAGAGTTACATTTGATGCTGGATAAAGAGCCTGTAAGAAGATTGAAAGTGAACTTATGGCTTTGGTAAAAAAGTGCAAGAAGGATTATAGTAAGAGGTGAGTGAAGTGTATTATCCTTTATATATGCACCTATAGAAATGCCTGTACTCAATGAGACTTTCTGAAGTGGTGATGGTTTTGTTCCAATAGGGCCACTTATCTCCCATCATTTCCTTAGTATCCGAGTGTGTGTGTGTGTGTGTGTGTGTGTGTATAAAATTGTTAGCCCAGGTTAGGATTATATTTTGTCCACAAAGAGAGAAAAATTGGTGATCAGCAAAGTTGGATATTACATAGGAAAGGGAAAATTGTTTCATATTAGTATTATTAGTAGTATTAGTATTATTATTTTATTTTGGTTTGGTATTTTTACTGATGGCTTTTTGTTTTGTTCCCCTGACCATGGTCATGCTTATCCATTATTTAATGAAAAATCAAAAGAGTGTAAATAAATTCCACATATCAAGGTAGAAGTTTAATTAACCTGGTAGAGATATTGTTTTTTGAGATAAAAGGTGAAGAATCCTAACAATATAGACATATTAGAGGAAGACCAAAATTGAAAAAGGAGATGGAACCCAATTGTTAAAAATAAAGGGAATTGAATTTAAGAAGCATAATAACTTAAGATGGAAAAAAAAAACAACTTTCTTTCCTTCTTTTCCCTCATCTTCTTCAGTTTGTTTTCGTAATCATATTAAAAAAAGTTTACACCACAGAACTAGTATTCAAAATCCAACCCTGTGTGACCCCCCCAATACATTTCTTTTATTTACAGTAAAAACAGGACATGACTCAGACTCTAAATATGACCCAAGAAAGTTTTTTTTTTAAGGTACTAAGGTGTACATCATATATAGTAATTTCTTTGAAGTCTGGGTTGAGTCAGTTTTAAGCTACCGGTGTGTGGAGAGATTAGAACTTTGTCTCCTCAGGGCTTCCTGAGGTACTTCTGAAATTTCACCCATGGTAATGCTGACTTTTTTTTTCTGTGAGTCTTGTATTGATTTTCATCCTTCCATTGCAAATACTTCACATTCAGGTTCTAGTCTTCAGATTCCTATTTTGTTTCTTTTTATTCTAACTGTATTCAACTATATGTTCCTGTATAACAAATTATACCAAAATTAAGCAGCTTAAAACCATAGATGTTTATGGCCTCCCACATTTTACAGGTCTGGAATCAGGCAAGGCCTCTTTGATTCGGGATCTCAGGAGGCTGCGATCAAGATTTTGTCTAGGTACAAAATGGACTGAACCTGATGTGGGATTCAATACCGGAACTCCGGGATCATGAACTGAACCAAAGACAGTTTCTTAACCAACTGCACCACCCAGACACCCTAGGTGAAATTGTACCACTTTTGCCATGTTCTATATATGAGAAACAGACCACTGGATCCAGCATACACCCAAGGGAGGAGATTCCACAAAGGTGTAAATAACAGAAGGCAAGAATCATTGAGAGTCATTATAGAAGGCTACCCAATGCACCTACTCAGCACCAGTATCAACCCGCCAACATCATGATTACCTGGGAAATTTTATTTATTTAATTTCATTTTTTTTATAGTGAAGTAATTTTAGACTTACAGAAGAGTTGCTAAGAATAAAATACCTAGGAATAAACTTCTGCAAGAGGTAAAAGACCTGTATATTGAAAGCTATAAGACATATATGAAAGAAATTGAATATAACACAAATAAATGGGAAAATGTTTAGAGCTCATCGACTGGAAGAATCGATTTTGTTAAAATGTCCATAATATCTAAAGCAATACACAGATTTAATACAATCCCTATCCAAATTCCAATGGCAGCTTTTATAGTAATAAAACAGTCCTAAGACTTACATGAGAACACAAAAGACTCTGAACAGCCAAAGAAAATTTGACAAAGAACAAAGCTACAGGTGTCATATTTCTTAATTACAAACTATATTACAAAGTTATAGTAATCAAAACCTATGGCATTGGCATAAAAACAGATACACAGATCAACAGAACAGAACAGAGAGCCCAGGAGTAAAACCATGCTTAAATGGTCAATTTATTTATGACAAAGGAACCAAAAATACACAGTGACTAAAGAATAACCTTTTCAGTAAAAGGTACTCAAAAAACAAGACAGGCACATGCAAAGGAATGAAACTGGACCCATCTCTCACACAATACACAAAAACCAACTCAAAATGCATTAAAGATTTGAATGCAAGTCCTGAAATCCTAAAACTCCTAGAAGAAAACATGTGCAATAAGCTCCTTGACATCGATCTTAGTAATTTTTTTTTATTTGACACAAAAGGCTATAGGAGCAAAAATAAATAAGTGAAGCTATATAAAACTAAAAAACCTTTTGTGTGACAAAGGAAACTGTTAACAAAGTAAAAAGGTAATGCAGTAAATGGAAGAAAATGTTTGTAAATCATGTATGTGATATGAGGTTAATATTTAAAATATATAAAGAACTCAACTCAAGAGCAAAAAAAAAAAAACACCTAATTAAAAATGGGCAGAGGAACTGAGTAGACATTTTTCTAGACATGCAAATGGCCAACAGATACATGAAAAGATGCTTAATATCACTAAGTATGAGGAAAATACAAATCAAAACCACCATGAGATGTTATCNACGTGAATGTGCTCAATGCC